>VMDR010002181.1:0-98623 GCA_007922815.1 Macrotus californicus
GCAAATAATACCCAGAAAAAAAAATATGAAAATGTCTCTGACCTAACTAATCAGGTAAAATGCAAATTAGGATAAAATAATCATTTTGCACATTGTATTTGCAAAAAGTTTAAAGGTTGATGAAGGTTAATATTATGTGGGGAAATAGGCCCTTTTGTGAGCTATTGGCAAGAATGTAAATTGCTACAGGGATACTAAGATTAGCAAGAGGGAAGTGTCCTTGGGAATGGAAGCTCTAAAGGAAACAGTCTATTCAAGGTTGTTATAAATTAGTCTGTTCAGAAATGCATTCCTAACACAATTGATTGTTTTAAAGACTTTAAAGGAGAGAAAGAAGGCATTAGCCCTGGAGCCATTCCTGGCTGAACCTGGGATGAAACTTTTGACCATCTCAAAAAGCAGAATCTGCAGCCATATTCAGAGCCAACCAGCATTTATGAGGCTCTTGCCATTGCTAGGAGCATCCATGGATTATCTCCAGGAGGAAGGAAAGATTCCCCTTTTTGCAGGAGAGAAAACTGCCTCAACTTGATCAGTGACTTGGCCAAAATTGAATGGCTGATAAGTGGCAGATTTCATTTACTTTGCACCACACCATGATCCCAAGGTGTGTTGTTGCTGTGTGTGTGATGTAAAGAACTACTGGGTATGAAGGAGGGAGATGTTGGTGTGAGGTGGGTATGTCTTCTGACAAGCCTGGTTGTACTTTTATATTTCCGAGAGGGAGTATGGAGAAGGGACGTTTCTAAAACTGCAGTTTGCCCCTGAAACTGCTGTAAGGCATGTGTACAAATACAGCTCTGGGAGTGAGGCTCTGGAAGTGTATTAGAAACAAACTCATGCACAGGTATTCCTAGCAGTGGCCTCCTTTCTGAGAATGCACTGCCTGTAGGGTGTCAACTCCATCTGAGTGAAGGCCAGCTCTGCCCTCTAGTGTCCACAAGGAGACACAGCACTACCTGCAGATGGGAGGACAACCCTTCTCCCAGCCTAGGAGGCAGAGGACCTCAGTGGTTGGTCCTCACTGAGGGAGCTCTCTGCCATGAAGGCCCAGAGCAGGACTGAAGAGTCTGACCTAAGTGAGGACAGGGTTGTGTTCTCTCAAAAATTCTATGTCGAGTCAGTCAGGAAAGAGTGGAAAATTGGAAGATTCAACTCTACCCAGGTGGCTTTCCAGCCTTGCTCACAGCCTGTGGAGAGGATTGGAGACCAAGCATGCGCAGTAGCATTATAGCCTAGTGCTAGTTCCTCTAGGAAATCCAGGGATTGGAGAGGAAGAGTGGCCAAGGAGAGCACTGTCTTTTAAGTGCTGGCATGCTAGAAGCAGCCCATCTTTGGAACCTTGCAGCAGGCAGGCATGGAACTGGGTGATTGTGGGAACAATGGGCTGGTTTAGAGAACCCAGGTGGTGCCTCTCATGTGATCGTTCCACTCCTCCACTGCACCCCACCTCCTCTTCTCCTGCCCCTTCCATCTTGTCTCAGCCCAGCACTCCATGTTTTATGTCCTATGACTTCCCAGGGAGCAGCCAGGTGACTCCATTCGGTGCCTCTTCTCTTGTACCTGCCAGTCAGCCCAACAGCCTCACAGATATGGGTGGCCTCCTGGGACCTGGAACATCAGCTGGAGGTATCCCTAGCAGGTAGGTACAGATATGGGGGGATTGCCTCAGAGTAGGAGAGCCGACCAAGAAACCCTAACCTTGCTTTTCCAAGCCCACTCAGCTCCTCCTGTCTGGCATTATGGGGTTTGCCATCTCCCAGTCCCTTGCCCAGTTTTTCTCCTTGGTCCTGGAAGATGTGCATGCTGACCTCTCTCCCCATATTGCAGCATCTTTGGGATGACTGGCCAAGTCCCCACCCTTCAGTCGGCCACAACTGGTGGAGGTGGCAGCACAGGGCTTGCCTTTGGAGGTAAGTTTTGCCTGTAGAGACCCCAGGAGGGAATCCAAGTCCTAGAGGGTACTAAGGACTCTGAGCAGGTGTGGGTGGAGTGGAGAGAAGATTTACATGAATGTTGTTATAATATTAAGCAAATGAGAAAAAAAATAACCATCTCTTCTCACCTTTACCTTATTGCACCCTGAACAGCCTTCACCAACCCTTTCACAGCACCTGCTGCTCACCCTCAGCTGCCTTCCACAAACCCATTCCAGCCCAATGGTTTGGCCACAGGTAAGCCTCCCAGACTGTCCCCTGGCCTTCTCTCTCTGCACAGGACAAATTTACCTACACCTCTCTTCTTTCACCCCTCCTCTTACATCATCAGAAGGAGCAGCAGGCAGCCTCAGCTGGCAGTTATGGTCCTCCCAAACAAGTCCTCCTGACCACCCTTCCCCAGCCCAGGCCAGACCCATTTTCATGGGCACAAAGTAAAAGCACTCAAGTCACAGAATCAGAGTTGCAGACTGTTACTTACCTGCTTCAGTCCTGAGGGTTGTTTTAGTGTTGACTGGTAGTAGCAGTGATTCTCCTTCCTCCAACCCTCAATGTCCTTCTGGGAGCCCAGCCTCTCTCCCTCCCATATCCCAAAGAGAGCCACCTGAAATCACGATGCTGTTCCCTGCCCTCATCAACCAGAGTTGTATGGTCTCCTCTCACCCTGCCCCTCCTCAGCCTCTGCTTTTTCCTCTTCAAACTCATGCCCCCACCCTTTTTTGTTCTCAAAAACCTTGAGGCCTGAAGAGAGAAGAATGATAGCTTCCAGAGGTGATGCGTGTGGCAGGCCCAGTGCTAAGTGCTTTACATCCATTATTTAATTTTCACAGCAGCCCTAGGAGATAGGTGCTGCTCCATTTTAGAGAAAACTGAGGCACAGAAAGGGCTGATAGTTAGCTTTAGTTTGTGCAGCTTAATAGATAGCTGCAAGCTGCCCCTGGTTCCCTGCCGTGCTCCTGCTCTCCAGACCACAAGCCATGTGGGCAGGAAGCGGGCAGGTTTGGTAAGTTGCATGGAAGCTGAAGAGTTCCATGGTTCATTCAGGGTATGTCCACTGGGTGCCTCTGGTTAGGGAAAAACTCCATCCTATTTTCCCATCTTGGAGGGATTTAGGAAGAACTGTTTTCCAGCCTTCCTTCCACAGCTTTGCTCCGTATCCCTCTCCACAGGACCTGGCTTTGGGATGAGCAGTGCTGGGCCTGGCTTCCCCCATGCAGTGCCACCCACCGGGGCCTTTGCCAGCACCTTCCCACCACCAGTGTTCTCCCTGCAGACCTCAATGACCCAGCAGCAGAACAGTAAGGGATTCAGACCTCACCCTCCTTCCTCACCCCCGATTCCCCACCCCCAGGACTCCATGCGTGTAAGTGTGTATAAGTGTGTGTACCCACAGGAATATTAAGGAGCCACACATGTGAACTAGTTCCATTTTAGACCATCCAGAAGGAATCAGGGAAGTACCAGACCTGCCTATATCCTCTGACTGCTCCATACCTTTATTCCTATCTTTAGGAGGGCCCCCTTTCACTGCCCACCTGGGATGTAGCTGTGCCTGCCCTGTAGGGAGGCAGGCAGAGCTGGTCAGCCCCAGAATGAGGGGCAGGGCTCATGTCTGCTGAGTTTTTGCTCTTGCTTCCCAGGCTCTTCCTTCAGTGACTTAGGATCAGCCAAGCTGGGACAGAGGCCACTGAGCCAGCCAGCGGGCATCTCCACCAACCCCTTCATGGTGAGTCCCCCCGTGCACCGTGGTGTGGGGTATGATCTCTCACTCTGGGGCTTAGGGACAGAATCCTTCCAGGAAAAGAGGGCGATGTAGGGTGGAACTTCGGCACTTTCTCATAAAGTTCTGTTTCATCCAAGCCACGGATGAGACGGATGAGACGGGTAGTTGATGGGCCTCAGTTCTTATACCCCCCACACCCCCCAACCCCTCCACTTGCCTCTTAGCTCCTTCACATATCCACTTCCCTCAGCTCAGTAATGTTGAGGGAGAAAGGAACTCTGAACTGCATTTCTTGTGTGGTCTCTAGCTTTTCTTCTCTAATTTAACAATTTGTGGTGGTTGTTTCTTTACAGACTGGATCCTCAACAAGCCCATTTGCCTCCAAACCTTCAACCACCAACCCATTCTTGTAGCACTGTGTTCTGGGGCCCTCTTCCTTGCTCTCTGGGGTCCCTCTACTCCTTGGGACTCTGGTGACCACTTGCCTGTGGCATTTATGTGAGTCTGAGACCAGAATGGGCCTTACTTTGCAGGGTAGGGGTCTTGAAGATGGTGGAGGTGCTACTGCTTTGCCTGGAGCTTTCAGATGAAAAGGGCAGCTTCCTCCCTTCTTCCTTCCAACCCCCAACCCAGGCAGGAGGCCCAGGAGGAGAGAAGGCAGGGCCTGGCCTAGAGGAGCAATGGTGTTTTTTTCTCAAATTATTAATTATGATGACAGTAATCCTCCTCCTCTCCTGCTGTCAGCGTACACAGTGCTCCCTTCGTTTCCAGCCCTCTGGGCAAAGGAAGCTGTGGCACAGGCTGACCAGCATTCCCCTGGGGGAACTCTTCCCCATGCTCAACTTTCTAATACTGTTCTCCTCGTGGACAGAAGCACGGTGGGAAGTGTAGGGTAAAGGTGGGGATGAGGTGTGTTGACGTGGAATAGTAATCAGGCCAAGAAGACCCTGGGGACCAGAGTGCCCTTGGTACCCTGGCTTGGGCCAGCATACCCTTTTCTCCACACTCTTGCATCCCCAACTCCCTCCTTCATCCTGGGCACTCAGGATGACTAGTTTTACCTACATATTGGGCTGGCCAAAAAGTCAGTTTAGTTTTTTCCATAAAATAAAAGACACATTTTTCATTTTCACCAATAACTTTATTGACTTGGATATTTTGGGTATGTCAGCTATCTCCCATGTGGTATAACATTGTTTATTCTCAATTCATGTCTCAATTTGATTGCTATCAACTTCCACTGGTCTACCTGACCATGGAGCATCATCCAGCGAGAAATCTCCAGCACAAAACTTCGCAAACCACTTTTGACATGTTTGATCAGTCACAGCACCTTTTCCATATACTGCACAAATATTTTTTTGCATTTCAGTTGTGTTTTTACCTTCTTGAAATAATAAAGCATAATATGCCAAATATGTTGTGTATTATCTCCCACCTTCAATATTAAAATGGCTACACAAAAATTTGCCAATTTTGATTATTTTTTTTACAGATTTTTTTAATTTACTTTTTGAGAAGGGGGAACACAAGAAGGGAGAGAAACATCGATGTGCGAGAGATACATGATCGGTTGCCTCTCACATGTCCCCAACTGGGGACCTGGCCCACAAACTAGGCATGTGCCCTGACTAGGAATCAAACCAGTGACCTTTCTTTCACAGGCCAGTGCTCAATCCACTGAGCCACACCAGCCAGGGCTAATTTTTTTTTTAATGCACACTGATGTGACAGCTGTCACAATACTATCTAACAAAATTGTTTTTGAGTGAAGTCAACTAAGTGATCCTAGAGCCATCTTATGGAAAAAACGAACAAACTTTTTGGCCACCCCAATACATAGGCATGCCCAACTTCTGTCAAGCACTTTAGTTAGTTATGGTGTCATGTTTGGATACCAATGTTTTATATTTATACATAGAGAGAATTTTCTAATATAGCCTATTATATATATACATATACACACAGAGAAAGATATATATAGAGAGATAGATATATGTACACACACAAGCAGCCATTCTCCCTCTCCCAGACAGCTCTTGTACATGGGGAATGGGATGAATCCTCATCTGTCCCCTTGACCAGTAAAGCCAGAGCTCCAGGGGGTGGCAGGGAGGGCAGGCACATGTTCTGACCACCCCAGAGCCTGGGCTTTTTGGGAAAGGCTTTGTGCAATTGGCTATATTTTTCCTTTCTTTGATCCATGTACCTCCCTGGCCCCCAAATCTTTGCACGAAAGCTGTTACAGGCAATGTTGGAAAAGAACTGCATTTGAAAGAAAAAGAAAATGGCTCTTATGGTCTTACTTTGGGCCAGCTTGAGTGCCCTCATGTCAATCAACATGACTGCCTAGGTTGGTGATAATATTGACTGCGATGCTGCCTGCTGTTGGCCAAGGACAGGACCAAGAACAAGGCTCATTGTCCACAAAACCAGTCCCTGTCTGAACAGGAGTCCCGTGTTAGCAATGAGAGGGAGCAGGGCAGGAGAAGGGCTGCCTCTGGTGGTGGTAGTGAGAGAGGCAATTCCCACCAGGGGTTGAGGGTAGGCAAAAAAGAAGGCACCAGCTGGGAAATGGGAGTGGACCTGATGGAACTGTTTCCACCTTGAGGATGTTGTGTCAACAGCCTCGGTGTCTGGGCTGTTTGTGTGGTGACAAGACAGATGGCTTGGATTAAATACTCCACCTGGCTGAGGAGAGGCACGGGACTCAGCCTTGCTGGGAGAAGAGGTTCCTCACTTTTCCGTGTTGCTCAGGAACTCCTGGCCCTTTAGCTGCTTCATTCTTGGGATATGAAGAGTCTTCTGGGTCTTTTTACCCAACGACCTTAACAGCATAACAGCAAGGAAGAACAGAGATTATCTCTCTGTCCTTCTCCCTGTCTCTTTGGCACTCTCTCTGCTCAGAGCCAGGGAAGAGTGGGGAAGCTAATATCTGCTGCTGTGGAGTAGGGGAAAGAGACTTTTCTTTTTTCCCCAGCTCTCCTAACTTCTCCTTTCCTAACCAAAAATACTGAGGTTTGGAAGTGAGAGCTAAAGGACCAGAAGATGCAGTGCCTCTTACTGAGAGTTTCAGTCACACTCATGCTGCTTCCTAGGGACTTCCTTACTGCTTGGCACCTGGGCCAAGGACCTCCCTACAGTCACTTGGTCCAACAAGGGCTCCAGCCAGCTCACTGGCCAGAGCAGCGTGACCAGTCAGAAGTTACACTGGGGCAGCCTCAAACCCCAGGGTAGAAAAATCAAGAGTTCCCCGGGGGACAAGCCAAGACTAGGACTACAGCTGCCTCTCTTGGCAGCAGGCAAGAGGCAAAGAATGGAAAAATCCCTCGCCTGATAGAAAATATCAAAATGACTGGGCTGTGTTCCTCCTGCAGTAACCCCCAGGGCATCCCTGTATTGCCCTGCCTGGTAGCTGCAAATCTGAACTGCACACAGACCGGGGGGCTGGAGGGGTTCACCCAGGCTTGTGTTCTGACCTAGTCTTCATGTTACCCCCTGCCATGTTCTGCAGACAACCATCCTCTGGCTTGGATCGAGCCTTCAGCAAGTGACCTAGGGCTGCCCCTGTGGGTGAGGAAGCAGGTGCAGGTCCCCAGGACCTCTGTGATGAGCTCCATTTTGTCTGTATTGGAGCCTTGGAGCTATGGTGGGGGAGGGCTAAAGGAAAGAGCTAAATGTATGGCACTGTCCCTATATCACCCTCTCCACAGAGGAGTGGGAACCCAGGATGGGGGAGGGACACATAGGAACAGCCTGGCCTTAGTACCCCAGCCTACCCCTCTAGGTTCCTCTCCCAGGTAACAAGATATTTCCACAGGGACTTAGAATGTGGAGATCCCACTGCACCATCTTACAGCTGCCATTCACTGGGCAGGGGGTAGCACAGGTGGACCCTTTGGGTTGAGAGAAGTATTCTCACCCAGCAGAGCTGAGGTTCTGCCACTTCCTGTCCCTGGGGAGCAACTCAAGTTACCAGGGCAACAAGCTAGAATAAATCTTGTCTGGGTAAGGACAAGGACAGTGTTGCTAGGGCAACAATGATTAGGCCAGTTGTTTGTCTCCAGGCTTTTTTTGGTACCCAGCAGGCTAAATCACCTGCATTGACTATCACCCCATCTACCACTGCTACTTGCCCAGAACCCAGGCACTAGGATCCCTGCTGCTTCCTGCTTTATCTCTACCCAGCACTTAGGGGTTTGATAACACAAGGTGATCTGGAGGTGCTCTCTGTGACAGCAACTGTGATTTCACAGGACTGGGTGCTGCAAGACAGCCTGGTTGATGGGGAGTGGAAAGGAGCAGGTCGACAAGACCCTCCTGTGAGTAGCTTCAAATCAAACCTGGGGAGTAAGGCCCCAGGCCAGGGGTATAGTAAGCATGTGGGTCCTGTGGGTACCCTGCTCTTTAAAGCAGCACCCAGACTGGGAAGAGGAGGGGCCTGCAGGGGCTTTTTGTGTCCCTGCCACTTTACACATTGGCATATGGTACACAGATGAAAGCCACACTGGGACTATGGCCTTGAACATACTTGTTTTGGTGCTACTTATGAATCCACATACCTGCCTCTCCCTGTCCAGCACCCACCAATGGTGGAGCTGCCACTGTCCCCAGTGCACCATCAGAGCTGGCAGCACTTCTCCTGCACCTTGGTGGATCTTTGGCTGACTGGGGATGGGCACCCTCAGAAAGCTGGTTGGCTCCCACATGCTATTCTCAGCATCACCCTTGAAAAGGTGTTTGAGGATACTAGCTAGCTTCCATTCACACTGCATCTCTGGCTCCTCCAGTATTCCAGCCCCTTCCTCCCAGGCCTGTGAAGTAGAGAAGCTCTACCCTCCCTGCTCAGGTTGCCCTGGCCCCTGGACTAGTCAGAAAGAGAATCAGGTTCCCTTGCCTCAGCACTCTTGTTACACCCCATTCTTTACCTGATTGTGCTCCTCCCCAAACACCATCTTTAATGGGGGCCACACATTGCCCTGTTCCCCTCCCCTGCCCTCAGCTCCCTTCTATGTATCTTACTTGCCATGAGAGTGGTATCATGGGGTCCTCTAAAGCCCCCATCCATGTCACCTTGTATTGTGTACACTGACCAGTGTCATCTTCCCCCCAAGATAGTTAGTCCATGGAAGATCATAAGTGGGGTGTAAAACTGTCTGAATTCCAACCCCATCTCAAACCTCTCAGGAAGCAAGGGGAAAAGGGTACCCCCACCAGAGAACCTGTGCTGGGATCAGAGCCTTCGGCTGGTGCATGGTGGCATTTTTGGACCAGTGGTAGTAAAAAGGGGCGGAGGGTAATCAGGCAACATGATGGAAATGCACCTTTTCCTCTATAGGATCTCCTTCCTTGGTCTCTTGACCAGGATTCTGGTGGGTATGGGCTGTGCACAGGGGCCAATCCACAAGTTTACTTTTTCCAAAATACCTCCTATCACCCCAAAACCACAGAAAAACAACCTCCAGCTCCTTGGAAATCAGCACAACCCAATGTTCAGTGGCCTGGCTCCTAGGATTACTCAAGAAGGAAGAGTACAAAACCAGTCCTGAGTAGGAAGGGTACTGGACGGTTAGAACCCAAGCGGGGAGTGGCAGAAGTCAGAAGAGGGTAGCCTGACTCAGTCGCCGATGATCCAGGAGTGCGGATGCTGCCAGACTGGATCACTTCAGACACAGTTCCATTCACATTCACCTCACATGGTCCCTTTCCAGGCAGTCAGCTCAAAGCAATGCAGAGGCCCCCACACTCACCCGCTGCCCCTGTGAAAGCCCAGTCCAAGTGTGTAGGGTGGAAGCTGCCTCTCCTAGACTTCTCAACTCAAACTTCGTTTCTACCACCTGGTGGGTCTCCAGCACCGGGCGAGTGAGAATTAATATCAAGGGGGGGGGGGGTAGTCTGGAGCTGTTGGCAGAGAGAGGGTGGGGAGAGGAGGCACAGGGAACCCAGTGATCGGAGGCTATTGAAGACCAGTGTGTCCTGGTCACCTGGCAGCCATTAGGTACACACTGCATGCAGAGAGAAGCCACTGCAGCCCCTGCTGCAGTCTGGAGCAGGAGAGAGATGCTGGGCATCAAGATGGGTGACAGCCACCTCCACCCTACTTCTGGCCTTTCCCCAGCCCTCTCAGCCCCTCCTCCGGCCACTTTATTGCCTGTAAATCCCGGAGGTGGTGACCCCACAGCGACACTAGAGTCTGCGAGTTGGCAGACATGGGCCTGGGTCCACAGCAGGTCTGCGGCCACCTGAGAAAGCTAAAGTGCCAGAGTCACTGTTGCTTCGTGCTCTGTGCAGACTCACCATGCCTGGTGTTATCAGAATGAGAGTTTCTCACAGGTGGAGGCTCACTCAAGCTCAGTGTGATCCTGGTGGGTGTGTGCACCATCAGCAAGCACGTGGATGCACAGTAGTGCCACCTGATTATCCTCCACACGCCAGCTGGCAGCCTGGTTAGTGGTAACTAGTGAGATGGAGCAGCAGGTGTGGTACAACGCCCTGCTGGAGGTTCAGGAGGCCCAAGTCTGGAATGGGTGGAGAGGGTTTGGGGGCCAGGGTTGGATGGTCATGGATGTGGTTTATCTGTAGCCTGTCCCTCCCCTGGGTCACCATATCTAGTTCAAACATTATGCATTTACATTTAACCAGTTTTCAAAGCACAGTGACTCCAACCCTCCTGGCCCAGGAGCCTCCTATGACCATTAGTTGTCCTCCCTGGCCCCAGTTCCCTTGAGGACCCTGGGACCTGAATCCTCACTCCATTTCAGAGTGCCTGGCCTGTGACACTGTGGCCCAAGGGGCTGGAATGGACATGAGGCCTCGGCAACAGCAGCTACCAGGGGGAGGGACCAGGGTTGGGATACCGAGCCTGCTGTGGAAACTGAGGGGCAGAGGTTCTGAGGACACCCTGGCACTGCCACCACTGGCCCTGCTCCTATAGCTTGTTCAGTGTGCCCCAGTGTGCCCACGCAGAAGCCTTCTTCCCAGAGCTTGGCTGCCTGGGTGCCCACTAGTCCTGGGGAGCTGCGGCTACAGGCACCAGATGCCAGTGGTGGCCCAAAGCATTCACAAGACTGTCCTAACTGCCATGAAGTGACTTGAGGATGGTGGTGTCCGTGGCAGGGCTGGGCTACTCCAGACCCGCTGTGCCCCAACCTCATGAGACCCCAACCTTCACAGCCCAATCAAGAGGTTTGAGCTGTGGGGAGTGACTGGGTGAAAGAAGTGAGCAAGCAACTCTCCAGACTCTGGCATGCTGGGGGTAGCAGACCCTTTTCCCAAGAGGTTAGAGGAGAGCCACATACCCATGGGAGGTGGGAGTGACTACAAGCCCATGCAAGGGGGGAAGCAAATGGATACTTGGAAATAGCACACCCCCTCCTACCTCCTCCTACCCTTCTTCCCACCCCCAACTTCCTGCTGCTTCCCAATGCCACTCCTCACCAGCTGCTCCAGGATTGGGAAGGCACTGATTATGTGCCCAAGAACTGCTATCCCACCAGGGTCCTCTTCCTCGAGCTCCCTGCCCCGTTCCTACAAGCCAGGGACCAGGGAGCCTGGATATGGGCTCCAGGGCCCACCCTCATTGGGCATTGGGGAGAGCTGGAGACCAGCATGGAATCAGCCCTGTTTGCAGATGCCATCCAAGTGAGCCAGGGGGTATATGTGCACTGAGTACATGGCCCTGGACTACTTAGAAACTGTCATATTGGACCCCCCAGATGGTCACCTCAACTACATTGACCTGGGCCTGGTCTCTCCTCCAGAGGCAGGAGGTAGCACTCCCAGGGCCAGCATGCACCACCCCACAACTACCCCTGAATCCAGTTCCAGAACCTCAGGGAGGCAAGGGCGAGAGCCCACCAGGTCTAGCTGACGGATGGTGAGGTGGAGGAGAAAAAATGGCAAAGTTAGAAATGCCTTCCCACCTGTTCCCACAACTGAGGGGTTCTCAGGCTCGGACAGCCCCTAAGACATGTGAACTACAGAAGTGCTGAGCTACCCCTTAGGGCCAGCTGCTCACTCTGCTCCTTCCAGCTGTGGGAAAGTTCAGGAGGAGGTTCCCCAAGAAGTTGGATTCTTTTAAGAGAGAAAATCCTAGAACCATCCCCTCCAAAAAAATTCTACAAGCTTCTGGACTTTCTCAGCCAAAGCTCCAGTCCTCTCTTTTTCCCTGCACAATTATGCAGCATCAGTCCAGAGTCTCAGGTCAGCCTTGGCCACCACCCTGCCTCTGACGAGAACTCCCACAAGGACCTGTCCCTTCCACCCTACACATGCTTGCAGTACCCGTCTGTATCTCCAACAAGCCAAACACCTAACCCCCAGCTCCAAGGCTAAACTGGGACCCCAGCACAAGAAGCATGAAAGCACCAGGTATCTTACCTCTAATGTACCCCCAAAATGATGTGCCACCCTTTTACTCCCTATTTGCCTCTCCCAATGCCAACTACATGCTCACACAATCCTCCCTTCTCCCAGGCCTGAAAGAGCTGATGGAGTCCTTGCTTCCTAAATACTCAGTCTGAGGAACTGTACTGTGGACACCCTCATTAAAAGTGCCTTTCTTGGTCAGCCTGAAAAGGTCTTAGACCTATGTATTCCTCGCTCCACTGGAGGGAATGACCAATGAGGAACAAGAATTTGAGGGGAGGGCAGCCGAAGCTGCCATGGAGGAAGAGACCCCATCCCTGCCTGGGTGCCCCATTCTGTTACCCACCACAAGAAGCCCATTTGCAAACAAACACTGTTTTATTGTCAACAGAACTGCACAGGAAAGTAGCAGCCCACTGTGCCCCCAGAGGTGTTATGGGCAATGAGTGTCTAGGGTCTGTGGGAGAGATGGGTCAGGGCAGTGAGAACAGCTCTGGCCACTAGTGGGGCCTGGATAGTCAGAGACAGGGTCTGGGGGACCAGCAGGGGGCGTGGGAGCTGCTGAGGAACCAGTGGAACTAGGTCTTGGCTCCTCCTGGCTCATCTGCAGGAGGCCAGTGAGGGCGATCAGCTCAGGTCCACTAAGCCAGGCAGTGGAGCAGCCAGGCGACCGGATCGGGTGGACCCAGGGGGACATGATAGGGGGTGGGAGCTGCAGCTTCAGAGAGCCCATCACCTGAGGAGAGAAGAGGGGGAAGTATCTCCTCCCAAGCCCTGCATGAAGGCTGAGATGAGGCCAGGCCAGGAAGAGTGCTCACCTGCTGAGAGGCCTCAGACAGGTACAGGGGAACACGCTGCCCAGGGGGCAGCAGAGGGTCTGAAAGAAAGACATCTCCACCGCACATCACTGGGAACCCTGGGGAGATGAAGCTGCTAGAGTGACAGGCTGGGTGGGCTTCCCATCCCAGGGAGCTCTGCACCAGTTCCTGAGGTGTTCGCACAGCATCAGTCCTGAGCCTGAGGGGACCAAGGGAAGTTACCTGCATCCCTGGGCACCTGCTCACCATTCTGATGTCCTGCTGTGGCCAGGGGCCTGCAGCCCCTGCCTAAGGCTGCCTCATACAGTGGCCAAAAGGAGGGATGACACAAAGTCCGTCCTGAGAAGGAGGCACCGGATGCACAGCTGGGCCCCTGTGGAGGGTCAGAGAAGATCACTATTCAGCCTCCTCCCAGAGCATCCTTGCCTCCCTTGGTGGCTGGGGCCATAGGTACACCCTACTCACCCACACCAGCTGAGGTCCTGCTTTAGCCTTGTAGTTGGGGTCCCATGGTGCCAGTAGGGTCATCCTTGAGGGGGCCACCTCCCAGGCCATCTGAGGGGAAAGGGGAACTGGGGGGGGGGGGGGGGAGTATGAAGAAATTAAAACGGGCTCACCCTGGCTGGTGTAGCTCAGTGGATTGAACAACAGCCTGCGAACTGGAAAGTTACTGGTTTGATTCCCAGTCAGGGCACATGCCTGGGTTGCAGGCCAGGTCCCCAGTAGGTGGTGCACAAGAGGCAACAACACATTGATATTTCTCTCCCTCTCTTTCTCCCTCCCTTCTCCTCTGTCCGAAAATAAAATCTTAAAAAAAAAAAAAAAAAAAAAAAAACAGGCTCAAGAGTCAGTGAAAGTGTATTGAGGGGTAGAGGTGGCAAGGCCTAGTACCTACCTGGGGTTCCCTGGGACTGCCCAGCCACCAGACCTGAGGGGAGCTGGGCCAGCAGCTGTTCTCTCTGGGTCCCAGAAGGCCCTGGGGACCAGGATTGAGGGCTGGGAGGGGAAAGATGGGGAGGTACTGAGATGCGCCAGTAACAGCCTCCCCCCCCCCGCCCCCCAAGTCCAAATACTTCCATGGCAAGGCCAAAGATGCTTGGTGAGGGGAGACTGAACATACCCATTGTTCAGCACAGACCTTTGAGATTTCCTCACACTCTGGGACCCCTTTTGTGGGATTTCCCTCAAGTGCCTTTAGCAAGCCCCTCACCTGTCCTGTGGGGGTGTACCTGGGTTCCTCTCCACAGTTCCAATCCTTGTCCGGGTCACTGCCAGGTGAGGAGCCCTGTTCCTCAGGTGCCTGCTCCTTACCCCTGTCCCACCGCGGAGAGGGCCAGGGCAACATGCCGCGTCTTGGGGGAAAGAAGGGCAAGCAGGTACCTCTTGCCCTGTGCTCCCCAGGCCTCCCACCCCACCTGCCTTGCGCCTCCCTGCCCGCCCCCCCGCCGCCAGACCCACTTTGACCCAGCCTCCTTCTGCTGGTCCAGACGAGCACAGGTTGCCCGCCCACCTCACAGGACCTCGCAGAGACTCCGACGCTCAGCGCATTTCCGGGCCACGTGGCTTGCTCCCGCTGGGAGTCCCGCGGGCGCCCCCTGTCTGCGGGGTTGGCGCAGCCCCTCCTGCCTTCACCTCCAGGTGAGTGGCACTGAATGAAGTTCACACTGGTACCCAGCTGTGGACATGAAGGCAACCCCTTTCCCGCTTTCATTCATAGACAACACACACACACACACATACACACACACAGAGGCAACTTAGAGACCTTCTGGCTTCTTTATTGCACTTGACACAACACCCGGTACCTCATCTCTATCCCATATCCTCAGCCACACCCGCAGGAATCCAGGTGTCTTGTTGGGCAGGCCTGCTTCCAACCTCTTGGGTAAGGGGTGCCTGAGAAACAGGGCCAGGCCAGAGGCCGCCCCTCACCAGTCCTTGCTAGAGAACAGAGCTCAGGCGTGGCTGTCTTGTTCCTGGGTCCATGGCTGGTCGTGGCCCTGTGCCCCTACCTCAACCCCTAAGACTGTTCCAGCAGTGCGTGGACGACAGCAGCGATGTAGGGGAGGCCCCTTCCTGGAGCCCCCTCCTCTTCCAGGATGTGATGGGGCTGGCACAGGGACTCCTGGGGAGGAGGGGCCCAGATTAAGTCCCCTTTTACATCTTCACCTCTGGGCTTCCCAGCCCTGGGCAGAGGGCAGGGTGGGAGACACCCTAAAGGAGCCTGGTCAAAGGGAGCTGACAGGCTTCAAAATGTAGGAGGCGAAAGTCAGGGGTACCCTGGACATGGCTTGGGGACAAATGAGATGAAAGGAAGTTGCCAGTAGATAACAAAACAAAGATGACACAGGGGCCAAGGCTCAGGGTGGAGGGAAGACCTGCCATTTCCAGAGGGAAGTGCTGAAGTAGGCAGGCTGGGCACATAGAGCCCAATGAGCACGGCCAGGACTGGGCCTGGCCACGGGAAGAGCAGACGCAAACACACACACACACACAGGCAGGCACGGTCTGTACATTTATACAAGAAACAGGGACCCAGCCTGGGTCCTGCATCTCCTACAAATATAGAGTTCTCTCTACAAAATATAGATTAATTTAGTCCCCTATATCTGGGGTGGGGGTTGAGGGTGGAGAGTGAGGATTGGAAGGTTAAGACCCACCGCCTCTGGGGGAGCAGAGGGCAGGGCTGCGTGGGAGAGGGCATGAAGTAACCATCAGCACTGAGAGGGGGAGGGCTACAGGAGGACAGCCAGAGGCTGGGGACCCAGGGTCTGGGGGAACCAGAGTGGGGCCTCTGAGGTCAGTGTTTGTGAGGGGATGGGGGTTCACTAGTGTCTTTGGTAGGGGCTGAAGGCACCACCGGTGGGCATGGGGTTGTACAGGAGTCTTATAAATAGAAATAGGGCGAGGTGGTGGCGAAGGGGTGACTTCAGGTCCTAGGAACCCAGGAGCCGAGTGTAGACGACATAGAGCAGCAGCATGAGGACCACGTAGAAGAGGATGAAGCCACCCAGACCAGAAGGGGGCCAGAGAGGTGGGGGTGCCCTGTCCCCCACCCGCTTCACGGCCTCCAGGGTGGTCCACAGCCCCTGGACGGTGCCCTGGAGGAGATCCGAGGGCGAGCACAGGTCAGCCTGGGAAGGGAGAGTAGGACAGATGGACAAGGACAAAGGCAGATGTCAGCAGTAGCAGCAAGACAATCCTTTCCACCCCCTGCCCTCACATGCCAGGGCGAGAGCCACACCAACATGCAGAGTGCAAGGAAGGGAGGCATGCAGGGAGGGGAGACATGCAGGACAGGGGCTTCCCTCTGGGGAGCAGACACCCCTGTGAATGGAACCCTGCCATCCAAGGAAAGGGCTCAACTAAGCCCAGGATGCCACCACTCTATAGTAGAGACCAGCCCCAGGCTCCTGAGAACACCACCCCCTCATACCTCAGGCACCCCCATTTTTCGACAGGCTTCTAAGAAATTCTCCACATTCTTCCGAGACTTGAGGGTACTGAGTTTTGGCTGGGGATGTGGAAGAAAGGAAAAAGAGAAGAGAGTAAGGGGAGGAGCCATAGGAATCCCCCGTCCCATTCCCTACTTCCCATCCAGGGCACCAACTAACCACAGCAGGTGAGGGCACATGAATGAAGGGCACGGAGCGGGGCCTCAGCTGGTTGGCCAGCTGACAGAGGATGACACCATTGGCCAGAGCCTCTGCCAGGTCCTCAGGCAGGGGCCGCTGCAGCTGCGACTCAAGGACCTGCAAGGCAGGGAAAGAAGTGGGGGTTGGGGGGAGAGGTGGAAACGTCAGAATCAGCTGAGATCTCCAGCCTGCCTCCCCATCCTCGGCCAAAGCACCGGGATGTAGAGATGATATTGAGGGAGGCCAGGGAACTCCAGGAGGTGCCACGCTGAGTCCAGGCCCCACCCACACAGATCCTACCTCTCTTACCTGGCGCAATTGAGCCGTCAGTTCCTTCTCATCCACAAGCAGGGGCAATCGCCGAGGTCTCAAGACAGAGTCTGGTGAGGAAGGACCTGGAGGAAAGGAGGGCGTGTGAGCTGTTTCCGCTACCACCCACTGACTTTGTAGCTGGGCTGCAGTGTCTGGCACCCACATCTCCTGTCTCTGGGCTTATGGGATTTTCAACATAAAGGGACAATTGACCAGAGAATTCCCAGACCAGAAGGGGTGATTGCAGCCCAGGGGTTAGTGCTGGGTTAGTATTGGGTTAGTACTGGGGAGGGGAGACCCACCTGAACTACTCTGAGAGGAAGAACGGAAGAGGAAGCTGTTTGGTCTCTGGATGGAGCCGAGTGGCCGGGGAGCAGGTGCTGTCACTGGGGGCCAAGGCAGGGGACAGGGGCAGGTGAGAAGATACTCCTTCAGTGTCCCACTCTTCCATCAGGCCATCCCTCACCTACACAACCCCCATCTTCTTCCCAAAGCCCCTGTCACACCTGGTCCAGCTATAGGAAGGGGCTCCTGGGAGGTGGGGGCTGAGACAGGGGAAGAAGCTCCCTGTCCCCCTGAAGCTCCCACTTGGGTAGCACTGGACTTGGGCATGCCGCTGAGGAGAGAGAAAGGGAATTAGAGGGGATGGTCAGGGGGAAGGTGTGCAGGGAGAGGCTCAGGGAGGTAGAGTTTGATAGGACACATACTTGTAGGTGGCCTGAGTGGACGAGGCAGCAGCACCTCCACCAGCAGCCCTGACCCCCAGCTTCAGAAAACTAGAAAGCAAAGGAGATGTGGGGCCAGCAAAGTCAGGCAGGGGGCTGCCAACCCCAAGAGGCAGAGTAGCTCAGGAGGGCTCATTTCTACTCTTTCAGGGCCCACCACCCAGCAGTAGCCCCTGTGCCCACACCTGTCCTTCCTGGGGGCCCCCCACAGTCCACTCTGCTGCTGCTGCTGCCGCCGCTCACGCTCCTGCCACAGCTGCAAGGTATCTGGGCGCCGCCGCTCCTCCCCAGCCAGCTCTTCCCTCCTAAGGGGCAAAGGCAGGACGCAAGGGGTAGAGCAGGTCAGGGAAGAGGAGAGAGAGCGCAGGGAGATGGAGTAAAGGGAGGAAGTGCTGGCTCTGGTGCCTCTGGTACCTGCTGCTTGGGGCCCTCTCCCCGTCCCCTGCCACAGGGCTTAATTCTGGTGGCCGCTGCTCCTGGAGAAAGAAGAGCAGAGGGGCTGAGGGAGCACCTGGCCTCCAAGCCTGCACTGGCCCCTCCCTGCAGCCCTCCCCCCACAGCAGATGGACACACGGACAAGGGCCGGCCCCTCACCTTGGCAGCACCTCGCTCTTCATCCTCCCCAGGCACATGGCTGTCAATGAAGTCAATCTGCTCAGGGTCCCCATCAGCTGGTGAAGCAGGACACGTCAGCAAGCAGAGGGCAGCCTTCAGGCTTGTCCGCCCCCTTGGCCCAGGGGCCCGACCACTCACCACAGACACCCTCTTTCCGCTCCCTGGACCCCCGAGGCTCCCGGGCCAGCTCCGAGATCCGGAATGACAACTCCGAAAATTCATCTGTTGACTGTAAATGCAGAAATGCAAAGACGGAAGATGGCTTCTCTGTAGTGCTGGGGGCTCGTGGGTGCAGGGCCCCGGGGCCTACCACTGAGCCAGCCCTTCCCCAGGACACTTGGGTGAGGGAAGGAAGGAGAGAGGTCCAGTCACCACCTGTCACTCTGAGATTTAGAGGTAAAAGGCCAAGGGACCCAGCTCAGATGTTCTCCCCCAGGGCCAAGACTGCCAATGTCCCTTGAAAAGGAGGCACTCACCTCATTTCCAGACCACCTCTTGCTGCCGCTGTCAACGCTGTGGAAGCCTGAGTCCAGTCCACCATCATCCCGACGTCCCGGAAATAAGTCCTCAGCTGGGCTGGGGCCAGCCAGGGAGAGCTGGTTAGTCCTGTACTGGGCAGCAACGCCCCCCTCCCTCTGAAAACCATGGGGACCCTGGTGCCAGAAACTGGCATTAGGGATCCAGGAGCTTCCTTCCTTCCCATGCCCTTCTTTACCAGGGACTAAAACTCGGGGGGCGGGAAGGGGCCAGGTCCCCCAGTGCAGCGCCCCCACGCCGCCCAGCCTCTGTTGACAAGTACTTGAAGATGTGAAGTTTCCCCTTCAGGCAGATCTAAGTGTAAAGAGCATGAAAGGAGTTAGGGGGAAGAAAGGGGACACCCAAGATCCTGCTTGGCTATCAAAGGGATCCACTGCCCACTCCTGCCTAATCTCAGCCCTGTACCCAGGGTCCACCCCAGGCCCACCTCTCACCTGGGCAGGCGGGCTTTGCAGGGGGTTGCTGTCCAGCAGAATGACTTGCAGGTGCCTGAGGCGGCAGAAGGAGACTGGGATGCGGGAGATACGGTTACAGGAGAAATCCAGGCGGACAAGAGGAAGGTCCCCTAGCTCTGGGAGAGGGTAAGGGAAGAGTCAGGAGTATGTTCACAAGGTGGGACCTTGTGCTCACTTCCTGTACCCTGTGCTCTGGCCAGCTTGTCACCCCTGGGTCTACCACAGCTTCTACCCTGGATGGCTGAGGTTACTCTCTGCGGGAACAGCCTCCCTACTCCTTTCCCCACTCAGATATGGCCCACCTTCAGGCCTCCTCTCCCCCATCAGGCCTATCAACTTCAGCCCCTGCCCCTCCTAGGTGCTTCCTCCATTTCTCCTCTCCACCCACTCCCCAGTCCAACCACTCCTTCATTCTCAAGCGACCATGACAAGCCTCAAAACAAACTGGTACCACGTTGCTCAAAAACTTTCCATGACTTACATCTGGGGGTGCTGAATGTAAGTGGGCTGTGCCCTACACGAAGGCACCCAGCAGGGTGTACCTTTGTCTAGTTCTCAAAAAGGCACTGTTGGATTTGTGGTCGCCCAAGACACAATAAAAATCACTGCTGCCTGGCTGGGCACAGTCAAGGTGTCCATGATTCCCACCTCACTGCCCATCCTCACACCACATCAGACAATCCTCTCACCCCTCGGCTCTGGGCCTTTCCACATGCTGTTTGCACAACGAGGAGAATGCCATTGTTCTGTCCATGCATCTTTCAAAGTTCTGCTCATCACCTCCTCCATGCTGTCTTTCCACACACTACATTGGAATTCACTGCTCCTTCCTTTGTGTCCCCAGGACATTTTGCTGGGGTCTCTTTTATGGCCCAGAGAGAGCCCTGATCAAAGGCTTGTTTGTACATCTACTGACTCAGAAGAGGGCAAGGGTAGGAGTAAGGGGGAACCCAGAGAAAACGGATTAGCACCTGACTCCTATCTCTTGTTCCTCAAAACCAAGGTTAGCGTGGCACAGGTCCTTTCTACCTAGCCCTGGCTTGCCTTTCTAACCGAACTCATGCTGGACCAGGCTCCCTCCCCACCCACATGATTTGCACATGGGGTTTCTTCTGCCTGGGAGGCAGAGGGTGAACTCTCCTTCAAAGGTCAGCTCCAGTTTCACCTCTGGAGGGAAACCTTCTTCAAGTTCCCCAAGCAGAGCCCATGCTTCCTTCTAGCTCCTCCTTCTAGCTCCAGGAGCTCTCTAAGTATCCCTCTGCTTGTCTCTCCTATTAAATTTAATTAAGCCATTAAATTTCCAGAGATGGCCCCAGATCTGAGTGACATTACGCACATTTACCTGCTCCTCACCTAAAGCACAAGGAACACATACACGAAACAATGCTGGCTGAATTAAAGAAGGTGTGGCTGCTTCGGAGCGGAGGCTATCAAATGTTCGGGTGCATCACAATTAGCTCGTGAAAATGGAGCTGCTTGGGCTCTAGCATGTGGCCCTGCTGATGCAGATTCTCTGGGGAGGAGGCGTAGGGCATCACCTGACTCGGGTGAGAGCTCCTGCTGGGGTGAGTGGTAACCCTGGGTAACCTTGAAGGCTCCTTCTGTCCTTGAGATTCTACAAGGTGCCATTGCACTCACCTACTTCCCTCTCTGTGTCTTTCCCCACATTGGTAAAATAGAGCTAATAACACATGCCTTGCCAGCCTCAGAGGGTTGCTGGTCAAGAGCAAATAAAATAATTTACAGTCTGTTTTATACAATGCAAAACCCTGGTCAATTAAGCATAATTATATTTTTTAGATTTTACTTATTTATTTTTAGAGAGAAGGCAATGGGGGGTAAAAAGAAAGGGAGGGAAACATTGATGGGAGAGAAAAATATCAACTGGTTGCCTCTTGTACCTGCTCTGTCAGTCCAGGGACCTAACCTGCAACCCAGGCGCATGCCCCGACAGGGAATCATATCAGCAGCCTTTCGCTTGGCAAAGACCACCCAACCAACTGAGCCACACAGGTCAGGGCAATTAAGCACTAGCTTTCTGTGAAGATTCCTTTTCCCTCTCTTCTCCAAGGTAGTCTTTCTCTCCCCACCGCCCACCCCCCCATTCTTCATTTTCCTCACCATCAGGCAGGGTGCTAAGCTGGTTCCTCCGAACACTGAGATCACGCAGGGAAGGGAGGCTGCACAGCTCTGTGGGGAGGGACTGCAACTCATTGCTGCTCACATCCTGGAATGAGGAGAAAAGTCAAAAGGAGCCACAAGACCAGGGACATCAGAACCTCTCTCCTGTCTCTGGCCACCCCTTTTAGTCTTAGATGTTCCCCGAGGGCGCATCCTGCCTTTCCTCAACCTCTCCTGCAAAAACGCCCCTGCTGCCTGGCTCTACAGTCATTCTTCTCGCCCTGCTCCTTATTCTCACAAGCTGCCGCAGGCTTCCCAAGGTGCTGATGTCAGGAGGCAGGGCTCCCAGTTTGTTGTTGCTGACAATGAGCACGCGCAGGGGCAGCTGGCAGATGTAGGATGGCAGCGATGACAACTGGTTTCGGCTGCAGAGGGAAGAGAGGCAGTGGGCTCACTCCCCAGGCAGTGCACCCCAGTGTGGCCCTCCTCCAAAAGTCATCAGGAGGGTCACCCAGGGTACTGTGCACTGATGCTTAGGGCTGAGAAGGATAAGCTGTACCCTCCCCTGGCTCTGCCTCCCTACCTGAGGTTGAGGTAGGTGAGGGCTGTGAGATTCCCCAAAGCTGGATTCAGGCATCTCAGGCAATTATGGTACAGGCTCAGGCCCTCCAGGGACACCAGCTGGCATGCTGCCTCTGGCACTTCAGGGAACCGGTTGCGGGACAGGTCTAAGGGAAGCAAGAGTTAGGGGAGAGCTGTGGAGATGTCCAGCCTGGACAGGAAGACCTTGAACTTCTCCAGAGCCACATGCCCAGCCAGCCCTCTACCTCCCCAGCAGACCTGAAGAATCAGGCCTATAAACACGGCTACCTGGAAAGAGAACACAGCCTTCTGCAAACTGGAGCATATTCTAAGCATGACCAGAATGGCAAAGGGAAGGCAAAGACCTTAGGGTCACTGGGCTGGAGAAGCCCAAACTTGGGGCAGGGGGTGGGACAAGCCATGAATGCTGTCTTCAAACAAATAAATGAAGGGCTATCCTGAAAGGGTGGCTGAATGCTGTAACTCTTGGGATTCTGTTGCTCTGTGATGCCAGGAGAGGTGGAAGACAAAGGTCTTAGAAGAGTGCTAGTGCTCGAAAGAAAATAGCAAGGTGATGGAGCTGGGAGGCTCAAGGTAAGAATATGGACAACCTCTTGAAACCACTGAGAAAGCCCATCCTTCCTCAGGAGCCCTGTCTCCCAAACTCGTTTTCAACCCAGGGGAAAAACCAAAGGTCATTAAAGCCTGGCTCTAGAGTTAAGGCTCCCAACTGGACAACACTTTTTCACCAGTCCCTGGGATTAGCAAGCCAGGTCCAAGGGTCTGTGAAGTACCAGACTCCCCAGGACCAGGAAGGAAATGCAAGTCAACCAAGCTGGAGGTGGGAGCTAGAGTCCTCTGGTCCCTTCCATCCAGGCATACCTTCTTCAGGACTGGCTCATTCCCACCCTCTCGTAGCTCCACCAGCGCTCCTCTACTTCCTCTCTCACTGCCCCAGACTTCAAGCAATCACCTGCTTTGCCTTGAACACAGACTAGTGGAGAGGGTGGAAAGGAGGGTAGAGTCTATTACTGACTCCTTCACTCAAGTGGTGGCTTGCTAGTTCAATGCAAAGAGTCAGGCATTTGGGTTCTCACCAGTCTGGAGGCACTCACTGCTTAGACTTTTATGCCTGGGTTTATGTTTCTTCTGCTTGGCCTGCAGTGGGAGGAGCCTGGGGCCTGCTGGGGGAAGTCCTAGGCAGCAGCACTTGGGTGAGCTTCTTAGACGGCCCTCCCAAGGGAGGGGTGAGCAAAAGCTGAAGAGAGAAGCTGGGGCATATCCCCCAAGGAAATGGGTCTTGTGACAGGAAATGAAGTAGAAACAACCTGTCAGGTAATGACTCTAGTGGGACCTGTGTTTGTCAGGGATGACAGACTGATACCCCAGGGATTGTTCTCTCCCTTTCTGCTCCCAGCCCTGGTGCACACAGACCTGTCACAGGAGAAGACAGCTCCGGAGAGGGTGGGAGGACCAGATGCAGTCTTCCCACTCTCATCCTCCACCTCCTCACTTTCTCTGTATCCACATATGTATGGGTGAGTGAGTGGGGAGGAGAACAATTTATAATGGGATAAGCAGGTGGCAGGGGGGCAAAAGCTAGGAGCGGAAGGGAGCCCAAGCAGGAGGCAGGGCACAGGAGGCACAGGATGTGGTCTGTGAGAGAATGAGCTACACTTCTCCTTTGTGAGGGTGGCCCCTCCTCCCATCTCAGGAATCATCCTACTCTCAGGCACCAGAAATACAGTCCAAGGGCTATGAGGGTCCTGTGCCATAGGAAACATGCATGGAAAACACCGGTTCAGGAAGTACTGGGAAAACAGGAGAAGGAGGTTCGGAATGACTCTGGCAGCGGAGCGGTGGTACATTTAGTCTGGGTTGGAGGACAAGGAGGTACGGAGGGCAGGGTACCAGCAACACTGACTGTTTTTGTCACTTCCCCTTTCCACGCCAAGCTATCAGCACCCTGCTTGAGGAGAGGGGACAGAGAAGAGAGTTCTGGACAAGATAGATCCCACCTGGCCTAGAACCTGGGTCCTGGAAGGACTGAGGATTCCTGCACAGAGGGCAGGGTAGAAAGGGGTTTTCAGAAAGCAGGAATTTTCCCGCTTCACTACACAAGCTTGCTCACAGGAGAACTGGCTGCACCCTGAGCGGGAATGCTAGGGGAGGAGGGGAGAGTGGGGAGAGCTGGGAAGATCAGGGAGTTCTTGGTAGTTTTCCCCAGGAGTCCACTCAGAGACAGAGCCCTAAGGAAGTAAAGAATAACATTTGGTCTTTGTCAAAAAACAAGCAAGGGGGAGGGGAAAGAGAACAGACACCGAGTGTCACACAGCTGCTGAGGTCAATCTGGAGCTTCGGGGTTAGGCGACTCCGGGAGACAGAGAGGATGGCTCCTGGAGCTCACCCATTCATTCCCTAAACTTACTCACTGCATCGTGAGCAAGTTTGTTTACCCAGAAATCCAAGGAAAATAGGAAAGTTAAAACTGGTTCTCTCCAGGACAGTGGGGGAAGAGAGTGTGTCTGTGCCCATTTGAGTGTTTGCAGGTAAGCAAACCTGCTAGGGGAGAAATGCAGTCCCAGGGCAGTGTCAGCTGGAGGACACTGGTCCAACCCCAGTCCCACCCTAGGCTAGGCTGGGTGGGGCTTCGGGAATGCAGTCCTCTTCCCTTCTTCCAATCCACCCTCCCGCCCCCCCCCACACACACACAGCTGCCAACCCAAGGTCATAGATTGTCTCCACAGCAGCTGAGGCCTGACTCACCTGTCATAGTAGAGTCCCCCAAACCCCACCATCTACAGACACCAGGGTGGGGGAAGCATGATTAGAGGGATTCTGCGGGTGGGGGAGTGAAGGGTAGTCAGACAGTCTCTACGTTTCCAGCACTCCTAGCAAGAAGGTAAGATTTCCTTCCTTCTAGCAACTGCCTCAAGTCTCTTCCCCTGGGGAAAGCAGAAACAGAAATGGGAATTCTAGGGTCCCTATGAGGTCACAGGCTCCACAGTGACCTCACACACGCAGGAAGGAGGAGGAATCTCAGATAAGAGGATCAGGAATAATGGGCGGAAGAGTTGGGGAGAAAAGAGGGGAGGTGGAAGATTTGCTTCTTTCCCATAGGCTGGCTGGGCGAAGAGTGGAGAGGGCCGGGGACCTTAGGGGGCGGGACTACAAGCAAAGTAAGCAGAAACTTCAGGTTGTTAGGGACAAATCCATGGGAAAGGCGTCCTAAGACTTTTGGGATCTCTGGAGCAGGGAAAGTTGCAGACGAAGTGGAAGAAGACAAAGGAGTCATTAGAGGGGTTCATGGGCGCTGCTTTATGGAACGATCAGAACTGAGGTTGAAGAAGCCATGCAAATAAGCCAACCAGGTGAGGGGCGGGACCATTCTACAGGTGCGCCAATATGCAAATAAAGAGAAGCGAAGGGCGGGCAGCTCACAACATTCGGCCAGGAACGCGGGGCTTACCCAGCAAAGGAAAAACACAGTCATTGTCTAGTAGTTCTTAAGGTGGGGAGGGGGTAGTAGCAGGCTTATGCAAATCAGCAGAGTCAAGAACACCGACAGCTAGGTGAAGGGCCAGACTCCCCCTCCCGGGGAGTAGCAAGCGAGGGGCGGGGATATGCAAATGAGGGTCTCAGCTGGGCTCTAGGCCGGGTGCACTCACCAGCCTGGGTGATGTCTGACAGGTCGTAGCTGCGGGCCGCGCCCCGGGGGAAGTGCTTCAAGCGCCGGTTAGACAGGTTCAGGGTCCCGGTAGCCACGGCCTCCTCGAGGGCCCGCTCTGCACTGCGGCTCCCAGGCAGACCCGGAGATCCTGGAACGGAGTTCGTGGCCGCCGCTTCCTCACCCCCGGAGGCGAGTGGAGCCGCTACCACCGCCGCCATCCGCTCCCGGCGGCTACCGCAGCCTGACTGACGGGACCGGCCGTCCCTTCTCCCCGCCCCCCACCCCTCCTTGGAGCCGCCGTAGTGACTTCAAGGGGGAGGAAGTGGGCCCACAGACCAGGTGGACCAATCGCGGTCCCTAGACGCGTAGGAAGTGGCTAATCAGAACCCGCCAGGGGGTGGAGACTCCGGCGCTGGAGTAAGGCGAGAGAAGGGCGGAGGACTAGAATGGAGCTCTCGCCAACGGCCGACGCTTCAACCTGGCTCGCCCAGTGCAGCCGTATCCAATCACACTACTTAGGGCTGGAGCTAGAGCCAATCAGGTCCAACCAGGAGGCGGGGACGCCAGCGCTCAACTAGAAGGGATAGGGGCAGGGAGACCGCAAGGCCGGCTCCTGGTCCTCTAATGAAGATCAATCGCAAGCCAGATAGAGGCGAGTGACTGTCAAGAAAGCCAATTAGATTCTCTGGAGGGAACCTGGCCCGACCTCTGGTCTGAGGGACGGATCTACCTACCAATAGCATGGGCAAGAAGGCGGTCCCTTCGCTAAGGAGGAGGTGCGTGAGCTACAACTTTGAGACTAAGGTAAAGGTTGTGATCCCTGCGCACGTTTGGGTTGGGAGCATTTGCAGGACAGTAGTGTGTGCGAAGTGTATGTTTTAAGGAGCGAACCAGCTTTGAGGGCATAAGGTAGACCGGGGAGTACTGAGCAACGCCGAGACCAGTGCACCAAGGGGTCCTTCCGTGGAGGTCATTCCGACTGCGGAGGCTGAGGCTGAGACTCTGCGATGGTCATTGGAGACCCGGCAGGCAGCTTCCCAGGGCCTAAGATGACCGGCTCAACTTTTGGAGGGAGGGTTCCAGGAGCCCGCGAAAGCCTCAAGAGCTGCCACCCGGCCTACCAGCCCAGCCAGAGGAGCGCGCCGGGGCAGGAATTGTGTTGACAAGACTGGGGGCTTAGTCTAGAGGGGGCTGTCTCTCATCTAGAAGTCCTCTATTTTACAAATGTGGAAACTGAGGCGGAGGGAAGTGGATGAGTTTTCAGGTGCTGACAGCTTGCACTAGAACCCAGGCATCCCACTGCATCCACTTTTACGGTGGGCTTTTTCTGTTCTCCCCCTCTGCCTCCTGGGGTGAAATGGAGTGAATCAAGGGGACCCAGAAATGAGAGGAAGAGAGATCTAACATCCTTTTAGATGACCCAAGGACTTAAGTACTCCACCTTAGTATGTTTGTAGTTGTCTAACCACCCATAAATCACATCTCAGATGTTGACATTCCTAAAGATTTGTTGAATTATTAAAATTTCATCCTAGCCCTGGCTGGTGTGGCTCAGTGGATTGAGTGCTGGAAAGGTCGCCGGTTTGATTCCCAGTCAGGGCACATGCCTGGGTTGTGGGCCAGGTCCCCAGTTGGGGAGTGCCAGAGACAACCGATTGATGTGTCTCTCGCTGATGTTTCTTTCCCTTCTTTCTCCCTTCCGCTCTCTCTAAAAATAAATAAATAAAATATTTTAAAATTTCATCCTAGGTAACCCAAACCAGCTGTTTACTAGTCACTGTGAATAAGAAAGTTTGATTGGATG
The DNA here is from genome assembly GCA_007922815.1 of Macrotus californicus. Lineage (NCBI taxonomy): Eukaryota > Metazoa > Chordata > Mammalia > Chiroptera > Phyllostomidae > Macrotus > Macrotus californicus. The sequence continues at coordinate 27,302 of VMDR010002181.1, forward strand.
GGTCTGTTAGCCCAGTAAACTAAGTCTGTAATACTGTGCAGCTCAGCTGGCTGACCTGGACTGGATTCCTTTGAGCCCCTGGAAGAGCCAGCTACTCCTTGGATTTACTGGTGCAGATCTGCCCCTACCTGGACAGACACAACCCCAATTCCTGTTTCTCCTCATAAATATCACTTGCCCTCTTCCCCTCCCCTCACACACATAAGACTATGTTTTACACTCTGGGAGATGCTCTGGGAACTTTCAGAGTAAATCTAGCCCTTTCTTCCACCATAACAGATTGCCCTTCATACATGCAGTAATGTTACTGACCCAGGAAAGCAGTCTGTTTTGGGGTGTATTTTTTTTTTGAAGTTTTTTTTTTTTAAGATTTTATTTTTAGAGAGAAGAGAAGGGAGGGAGAAAGAGAGGGAGAGAAACATCAATGTGTGGTAGCCTCTCATGCGTCCCCTACTGGGGACCTGGCCCGCAACCCAGGCATGTGCCCTGACTGGGAACCAATTGGTAACCCTTTGGTTCGCAGGGCCGTACTCAATCCACTGAGCTACAACAGCCAGGGCTTGGGTGTATTTTTCATAAGACTGTAAAGAGTTTGTGCTGCGTTGTCCCTACTTTAATTTGGTGCATGCTTTTGTGAGACAGATGATCATTATCAGGGCCACTATCCATCTCACCTGTCAAACCGAGTTGATACTTTTTTTTTTTTTGAGTTTATACCCTTGAGCTATAAATACCCTGGAGGCTCTGGCCTGCTGAGATATGAAGAATTTACCAGTGTTTCTCTACGGAGTTAGTGCTAAAAGGGCCTCAAGTGGAAAAACCTCCTACTACTCCCTGAAAGTAAAGGCCCCATCAAGCAGGAGTTCACACTGTATTTCTCCTGGAAAATGCATATGCCAAGCCATTGGGGGGCTAGAACTAAGCCAGAACTGAGGAGCTGTCTAAGAGAAAATCTCTGGCAAGGTTGGGGAAAATAGGTCACAGTGGCTAGGCAGTGAGGTCACAGAGGTTTGTCTGCCCCAGACTCCATGGGGGAGGGCCTAGGAGGCAGAGGGGCCCCAGAGGTCCCCAAGCCCAGGCAGGGGACATGGTGTGGGAAAGGCAGCAGGGACTGGGCCCAAGATGGGTGCCAAGGGGCTCGGAGAGATGAGGACAGGAGCAGGGAGGGGGCAGTCAGGATGGTGAGGAGAAGCCTGAGACAGAAGCTGCAAAAATTCACAGGGCTATGCAGATGGGAGGAGAGGCTCAGGGTGAGGGGTGGAGGCAAGGCAAGGCAAGGGCAAGAGGATAGCAAAATATCTGGGGAAGGATTACTTGGAGAAGTTGGACCAAGGAACAAGGTAGACAGGGAGGGGTGACCCATGGACCTAGAGAGAAATATGGGAGGACTGGACAGCACTAAGCTGGGAGATAGAGCTATGAGCCTGGATCAAGATAGCAGTTAATGAGAGACAGACTGAGAGGAGGAAGGAAAAGAAAGATGATTCTCATTGAACTCCTTGCTCCCCTTCTTGGGTAGGTGAAGCGGAGCTGCCCTTCATGTGGCCCAGAGCCTGGGGGTGAAGAGAAGAAGGGGAGAGGGAACCCCATTTCTGTTCAGTTGTTCCCCCCAGAGCTGGTGAGTCCTTGGGGAGGGGGAAATATTAAGAACAAAGGACTAGGGGCCAGACCACTGAGGGCCCCCCAATGACCCTCCCTTCCTCCCACCTCCCCCCACAGGTGGAACACATCATCTCATTTCTTCCAATAAGAGATGTAGTCGCCCTAGGCCAGACCTGCCACTACTTCCACGAAGTGTGTGATGCTGAGGGCGTGTGGAGACGCATCTGTCGCAGGCTCAGTCCTCGCCTACGAGAGCAGGGTTCTGGGGTCCGGCCCTGGAAGAGAGCTGCCATTCTTAACTGTACAGCTTCCCCAAAACCTCCAGTTCTCTTTGCCTGAGTCTGTCCTGCCTTGTTCTGGGATCCCTTCTGCCCCATAAAGTTGCCCGATGACCTCAGCATTCCCAGCCAACCTTCCAGGGCCCCTTTCTCTGGAAGAAACTTTTTAGATTCAAACATGCTGTCAAGTAATTCAAGTCTCTAGAGCCACCTTCTGATGGCTCTAGATGTCCCACCCAGAGCCCTCATTACTAGCCTCCCCGCCATGTCTCCTATATTCAAACTGTCTCCCAAATCTTACCCTAGAGTCATCTTCCACTCCCCAAACCTCAAATTTGCCCTCTTATAAACCAGGATTTCTCAATATTGTCACCACTGAAATTTTGGACCAAATAATTCTTTAAAGTGGGGGACTGTGCATTATAGGATATTTAGCAGTGTTCCTGGGCTCTACCCACTAGATACTAGCAGCACCTTCCTCAATTGTGACAACCAATGTCCCCTGTGGGGTAAAATCTCCCCCAGATTGAGAAACATGCTCTAAACCCCCCTCCCTTCCTGGGGAGCCCCTAGCCACTTACTTCATCTCACATACTACAGATTAAGAGACATCCACATAGCAGACCCAGAATTCGGAGTGAAAGGGGGTTACCGGTCTTTCTGAGCATTCGTTTTCACCCCTCTTTCTTCTTCACTCCTCTGCTTCTTTTCTATGTATTACTATATTTCCCTTAATGTCTCTGATGCAAGTTTGGACCAAAGAAGTGCTCATTTAGAAGCATTTTTATGGCCCTGGGCTGAGGTGGGCCAGAAAACCAACATTCAGACATTGGGTATAATCGAGGCTATCCTCTAAGTTTTCCATATGTCCTTTGGAAGGGGTCTGTTTCCCAGTCCCGGGGGTGGAAGGGAGCTAAGTACCAGGGTGTCTGAGAAATCTTGTTTGCCCAAGCTCTGATTCATCTCCCTTGCGTCATCTCAACCCCTTGAATTCTTCATATCCTTCCCTTCTCCAGACACGAAAGGCCTGTATTTCCAGGCATTTGGGGGCCGGCGCCGCTGTCTCAACAAGAGTGTAGCCCCTCTGCTAGCCCATGGCTACCGCCGCTTCTTGCCCACCAAGGACCACGTCTTCATTCTTGACTATGCGGGGACACTCTTCTTCCTCAAAAATGCCCTGGTTTCCTCCACCCTTGGCCAGATCCAGTGGAAGCGTGCCTGCCGCTATGTTGTGCTGTGTCGAGGAGCCAAGGATGTGAGTAGCAGATGCCTGCAGCTAAGAACCCACCCAACCTCCAGGGACCAAGTACCCGCACCAAATTGCCTTCCCATAACCAGAACTGGAAAACAAGTCCCCATTTCCCAGCTCTGTATCCAAGTGTCTCATCTCCCACCCCAGCCTCATCCCACTCTAAGCCTTAGATCCCAGACACCTTTGTCTTTTCCTACAGTTTGCCTCAGACCCAAGATGTGATACAGTTTACCGTAAATACCTCTATGTACTGGCTACTCGGGAGCAGCTGGAAGCGGCAGGCACGACTGGCAGCCAGGCCTGTGACTGTGTCGAGGTCTACCTGCAGTCCAGTGGACAGCGGGTCTTCAAGATGACCTTCCACCACTCCATGAGCTTTAAACAGATTGTGCTGGTTGGTCAGGAGACTCAGAGGGCTCTACTGCTCCTCACAGGTGTGGCTCCAAGCCGTAGTTTGCAAATTGTTTTTTGCCAATTGTTGTTTGCAGATTCTTCAGGACCTACTGCAGGGATCCTGAAGTAGGAGAGCAGGGAGGCCTCTCACTCAGGGTTCTGCAGGCCATCTCAAACCAAATTGCTCTGCATTTGCCTGTTCCTAGTCTAAGATTATGCATATTTCATATGAGTAAAGGGCCCTGCTTTAAACTCTAATCTCCCCAAGCTCCATGCCATGCATCTCATACCCCAAACTTTCCCCCTATTTTCTCAATGTTTCCTGTATTTGACCACACTCCCAAGCCTGAGACCTTCTGGATTTCTTAATGCTATGCAGGGCCCTGAATCCCCAGACATAATTCCCAACATTCAGACTGGATTCTGCCAAATCTACTAGGTTTTCTCTCCACTGAAGGACTTCCTGATTTATTTTGGGTGGTAAGGGGCTGGAATCTGGGAAGCTTGAGGTCACACTTCCCTTATTTCATCTCTACCCTTTTTCTATCAACCCCACTCTAGGGCAGTAAACATTTCATCCTGTGTGGCTTAGGGGAGTCTCTTGGAAAGTTAATGTGGATATTGGAGGGTCCCTTCCCGCATATAATCATCTGTCCCCCCACCCCCCAGAGGAAGGAAAGATCTACTCTTTGGTGGTGAATGAAACCCAGCTGGACCAACCACGCTCCTACACAGTACAGCTGGCCCTGAGGAAGGTTTCCCGTTGTCTGCCTCACCTGCGTGTGACCTGCATGGCTTCCAACCAGAGCAGTACTCTTTACATTACTGGTAAGAACCACCTCCCTTTTTCTCAAGACCCCAACCTTGGACAGATCTTCCAGATACAGATACCACCACCCCCAATCCCTATTCCAGCTCTGGGGTAGACACCTAGGGCAACCTAATAAAAAGATATTGTTTAGATTCCCAGGCATCATAGCTAGTGCATTTTTAGTGGGCGTGAGACTCCTTGGATCTTGTAGTTTTCATCCAACATGAGGCCTTACTCTAGGAAATGGGTGCCCAAAGCTGCTGAGCTGAGGACACCCACTCCCCCAGACCAGGGGGGAGTATATTTTGAGGTGCATACCCCAGGGGTGTATCGTGATCTCTTTGGGACTCTTCAAGCCTTTGACCCCCTGGACCAGCAGATGCCACTTGCTCTCTCACTGCCTGCCAAGGTAGGATCCTGGAGGGATGGGGCAGAACAAAATTGGAGGGACTTTAGGGCTCGAAAGATTCTGAAGGTCCCAAATATGAGCAAGAATCAAATGGTCGATCAGGGAGGGACAGGGGCCCAGAGAGAGGGGTGACACAGAGGGCAAGGCAAAAAGAGATCATCCAGGGTTAGCAGGTTAGTGGTTGGGAGGCTTTGGAGTTCAGAGTTCCTCTGGAGGGAACTGAATGCCCACCTCCTCTTTCTCTCTTACCCCCAGGTCCTATTCTGTGCTCTTGGCTACAATCACCTTGGTTTGGTGGATGAATTTGGCCGAATCTTTATGCAGGGAAATAACAGATATGGGCAGCTGGGAACAGGGGACAAAATGGACCGAGGGGAACCCACACAGGTGAGACTTTCCCAGCAATTTCCATCCTGATCCCCTTCCTCCAATTTCCTGACCCCTGGATCTGTCCACTTTTCCAATTTCCATAGACTCCACTTCCTACTCCCGAGGAGGTTAAGCCAAACAGTATTTTGCATGTCTTAACCCAGGGTTGACCCTCTGAGGTTTGTTCTGTGCAGTGCATGCTATAAGTGCAATAGGAATTTAGTGAAGCAGGAAGACTAGGTGGGCTGGAGTAGCAAGAAGAGGTGAGGTGTGAGCTGGGCCTAGTGGGTTAGATAGGATTCAGGTGGGGATAGGGAAAGGCATCTGTGTCATGGGGATGAGGACAAAGTGGGCACATATCTGGGACAGTGAAAAGACTGGCCTGACCAGAGGAAAGAGGATATTTTGTAAATAGGTAGTATGAGGTGGTGTAGGTGGGCGTGAGCTTGGAGAAGTACAGATATGGGACAGAGTCACTTTGGGTTCTGGAGCCAGGGAAGGCAATCCACAAAGATGACTAAGAACAGGTCAACCGGCTGGAATGCACAGGAGGCTGTGAATGAGAAGCCCACTGGGGGCTGTTGAGTAACAGCAGCACGGGACTCAAGGACCCAGGGCTGGTACAGTGGCAGCGAGAATGGAAGGAACTAGATATGTGAGATGTTTTGAAAGAAAAGGAACAGGCCCTGGAAACTGATTAGATATGAGCAGGGGGGTAGAGGACAAAGGTGGCTCTGACAATAGTTCCCTTGAAGAAAGATGGTATCAGTAACAAAATGTGTGAGTTGGTGACTCTGCTTTGAGGAAAGAGCATGAATTTGGAACATTTTTGCAGAGAAAGTAGAACAGTAAAGTGGAAATATCTTGCTGGCAATTTGGTTCCAAGTTGGAACAAGGTTGAAATGACAAAAGTAGAGAGAGGAGCAAACCTGGGTAAGACCCACCATTACAGGCGGAGGGAATGGAAAAGTTGTCACAGACACAGGAGGCACGCCCTCAAATGCCATGTCCCAGAAGTTTCAGACAGGAGGAAGTGATTCATGGTGACAGGGACAAAGTAGGAATATACTTTTCTGACATGGAAAAATGATCATGCCACATTTTTAAGTGAAAAATATGTGTGAAATGGTTTACATAGTATGATCTCATTTTTGTTTTAACAGATAACTTACAGTTGACCTTTGAATAATACAGGGGTAAGAGACACCAACCCACCACATAGTCAAAAATCCACATATAACTTAGGTTGGCCTTCCACGTATTGGGATTTCCAATCATGGATTAAAATACACTAGCCCTCAAACAACACAGGTTTGACCTGCAGAGGCCTACAAATACATGGATTTTTAAAATCCACATATAAATGGACCTGCGCTTTAAATCTGGGTATAAGTGGACCTGTGCAGTTCACACCTGGGTTCATTGGCCAACTGTATACATTTGTATAGACAGCAGTGAAAAAGAATATCCAGCAAGATGCTAATAGTGGGTGGTGGGATTTCCAGTGATTTTTAAATTAAATTTTGCCCGCCAATATCTTATGTTTCTATAATGACTATGAATTATTTATATCTTCAAAATTAAAGCGCTCACAGTGTCAGGAGAAAACATTCAGGAGAGGCCCTGGGATTTGGCAGCTGGGAGGTCAAGTGCATTTGGAGAACATGTCAGTAAGCATAGTAGGGAGAAAAGCCAGATAACAGGAAGGTTCAGGAAAGACTGACTGTGTTGAGAACAAGATTAGGGTCAATCTCAGGTCAGCGTAACCAGTTCTTCTGCCTAAAACCAGAATCAGGAGGAAATGTTTTTTCAAAATGGGGTGGCCTATTTTTCAAAATAGGATAATATGAAAAACAAAATGATAGAGAGGGAAGTCCTTCCTGGAGGTTAACCTGGAATTGCAAAGGATAGATTGTGTCTTTAAGCCTGGGGAAGAGGAAGGGTATTCCTTAACCTGAGGCTGGAAGGCGGGATGAGAAGCTGGGCTGGCTGAGGCCTGTGGTGTGAGAATGAGAAAAGACAGCAGGCCTTGGCCTCAGGCAAATAACCTATTTTCTGGGAAGCAAAGATGCCAAACCAACAAAAGTGCTAGAGCCCCTGTGGTCAGACTGTCTGGGGCTGCAAGAGAACCAGTGAGGGAGAAATTGCAGCTGGTCCTCATTCAGCAGGGCAGACCACCTGGGGAAGGAGTGCTGGGTCCTATTTCTTCCCTCTCCTAGTTTCCCTAGATTCTGCCCTGAGCCTTCCTGTCACTCTTCTCTGACCTGGGCCCCCAGTGCTGTGATGTTGCCCCCTTAGGAACCCTGGCCCTGTGTCCTCAGGTGCTTTATCTGCAACACCCCATTGCCCTGTGGTGTGGCCTCAACCACTCCCTGGTGCTGAGCCAGGGCTCGGACTTCAGCAAGGAGCTGCTGGGCTGTGGCTGTGGGGCTGGAGGCCGCCTCCCTGGATGGCCTAAGGGGAGTGCCTCCTTCGTCAAACTCCATGTGAAGGTCAGAGCTAGCAGGATTAGGCGAGCGGGCTACCAGAGAGGGCAGGTAGCCCACAGGATTATAGCTCGGGCTCCTGCAGGGACCCTGGGTCCCCATTTCCCCAGCACCACCTACCTATCTTTCCTGCCACATACCATAGCTCCTGGCTCTTTTTCTTAGCAGATCCTGCTGGCCCTCTCTGCCCTCATGTAACCTCCGGGCTCAGGCAGCCAGCTCACTCACTGGCTCAGGGGTGAACTGAGGGGGAGGGATGCAACAGCTGGATCTTGGTGGGAACCCCTCAGTAAAGGCCCCATTCAGCCACACCCCATCTTTCCTCCCAGGTCCCTTTGTGTGCCTGCTCCCTTTGCTCTACCAGAGAGTGTCTCTACATGCTGTCCAGCCATGACATTGAGCACCATCCTGCCTATCGAGACCTGCCAGCCAGCAAAGTGGTGGGGACCCCTGAGCCCAACCCATGGGCCGGAGTACTCCAGGACCCGGGGGGGACAGCTTGGGCCTGTAAGGAGTACCTCAACCAGATCCACAGTTGTTCCACATTGCAGGACCGCATGGCAAAGATGAAGCAGATCGTGGGCTGGATGCCTTTGATGGCTGCACAGAAGGATTTCTTTTGGGAAGCCCTGGACTTGCTACAGAAGGCTGCTGGAGGGGTTGGCCACGGCCCCCCCAACCCCTGAGAGTTGAGCACGCCTCCTTGTCTCTCCCCTGGAGGGAGAGTCTGGCTCTGGGCCAAAGGCTAAGGAGAGATGGAGTGGTAGCAAGGAACGCTGTGCCCAGGGAGGGGAGCACAGTGGGGTGGGGGCTGCTGGGCATACCAGGGTGGGGAGGGAACTGTGTTGTAAAATGTTCAGGGGGCTGCCCAGGAAGGGGCCCCCAGCCTCACTATCATGGACAAGAGATTTGATGGACAAATAGAATAAAAGGCTGAAATAAGGCCCAGTTTGGAACCCTGGAGCCTGGGAGGACAATGGGGCAGGGATGGGGTACCTGATGCCTGGCTCAGGGGGTAAGGGAGGGCAGGAGCATGGACGGATAGGCATGGCAGAAGCTGCTCAAGATTTCAGGCTCTGCAGAGCTGACAGCACCTTAGTCCTTCAGTTTGCTTTCCCCTTCCACTCCCAAGGCCTGACCCAGTCTTCTTGACTGGGAAATCCTACCCCCACCCTCTGGAACAACTCAGTCAGCACATGCCACTTAGTGCCCCCACTGGGATCCTCTTATTCTCATCCAGAGGAAGCCACATCTGACCTCAGAAAATATTCTCCCCATTTTCCTTCATCCCTATGAAGTCAACCTCCCTCTTCTCTACTTTCTCTTTACCATCCAGGTCTGGTCTCACATGTCCTTTTCCCCTACTTTCTACTCCATCCTCCTCTTCCTCCAGAAGGGACACTCCCTTTATATGCCATGCCTCCCTGCCCCACTCCTGTACCTACAGATAATTTGGGAGAAAATGGATGAGCAGAATTCTTTTCTCCTTGGCCGGGGAGAGAGAGAAGGCTGGAAATTTCGAGTGGAAAATAAGCTGGAGCAGGTGGTGGTCAGGAAGTGGGTAAATGCTTAAAGTCTGGGAGTCCAGGAAAGGACTTCCTCTGGATGCTAAGGAAGCAGCAATGGAGAGGATCATGAGTGGACTGGAGAGTCTCGGGAAGGACTAGATGCTGTGTTCACAGGATGCTTGGGCACTGGACAGAGAGGGCTTCCAGATGGCATTACTTGATGCCTAGATTATGGCTGAGGGCCTGATGCTCCCTCCGCCCTTCATTGCTCCACCCACTACTTAGGTCAGTATTTGTGTGTCCTGTACCTAGAGAGGCCCCTGGACTCACCACTGTCCTGGCTGTACTCTCCCTGTCCCGCCTTCCCCACCGCCCTCCCCACTGGCCAGTCCCCACGCCCACACACCCGAGGCTGCCTCATCTGGCACCGATTATCCCTGCTGCTGCTGCCGCTGCCGCTGCTGCTGCTGCTGCTAAACTCAGCTGCTGCCCTATCTTGAGGACCCCAGCGCCTCCCCCCAGCCATGCTGCCTGCTGCCACAGCCTCCCTCTTGGGGCCCCTCCTCACTGCCTGGGCCCTGCTGCCTTTCGCCCAGGGCCAGACCCCGAACTACACCAGGTAGGTCTCTTGGCACGTTCCAGTTAGTTTGAGTGAGTTTCAAAGGCCAATTTCTGAGGGGTTATGCCTGTGGATCTTGTGGATTCTTTTGCTAACACAACACCCCCAAGATCTCCTACAGCACCTACCCTTCTCTGACCCCAAGTCTGTCCTCCCTGTTGCAAGACCACTGTCTCTTGCAGGACACCACTGCTCCCCATTTCTTCAACCTCTGTCCTCTGCCCTCTAAGTCTCCCCATTCACTCAGACCCTTCCCTCCCACCCCCAGGGAACCTGAGAGAGAGCCAAGACCTAAACTTGCCGGGTAGCTGGACATCTGGATTCCAGGAAGGAATTAGAGATTATGGGAGAAAGTGGGGACAGCAAGTGGGAGACTTGGGAGTCAGATACTCAAGTAGTTAGCTGGAACAGGAGCAGAGCAAAGGTGGGGAGCTCAGGGAGCCTGATCTCCAGGTTCAATTTCAGGGCCATCACTGCTGCTTCTCAATACTCCACCCCCTCCCCCGCACAGCCTCGTGGCTGTCTACATCTGGAAGTATTTAGGCAGCTGCTGTGGACTGCTTGGCAGTGTGAGGGGGGAGGATGAGAAAGTGGGGCTGAGGAGGATTCCGGGAATTCCTATCGGGTTGGGGGTGGGGACTGGGGTTTGGAGGTATAGCCAAGTTGCTGGCCCCACTTTTTCCTGATCTTCTACTGTAGTGTTTCCCACCCCAATTCTATCTCGGCTGGCTGAGGCCGTTCCAGATCCCTTAGGCCTTTATCCCTCATCCCCCAGGCTTCCCTCTGTACCCTCTCCATCCTCATTACCCTATCCCAGTCTGTTCACTGCTCTCTCGCCTATGACTGGCCCCTCTTATGTCCTCCAGACCTGTGTTCCTGTGCGGAGGGGATGTGACTGGGGAGTCAGGTTACGTGGCAAGCGAGAGTTTTCCCAACCACTACCCCCCCAATAAGGAATGCATCTGGACAATAACGGTGAGAAGGCCCCTCTAGTCACTACCCCTCAAAGTCGCCAAGGCCTGAATTCAGGCAGCCAAAGGCCTTCCCCCAGCACCACCACTTACTTCTCCCCAGGGAGTCCAAGACCCCTCCCCTCGGTCACTGATGGCATCAGTGTTCACAACAACACGTGGCAAGTGTCCTCACTCTTAACCTTTAATTCAAAACCTGTTCTCCAATCCCAACATCATTCCTGCCCCCTGCAATCTCTCCATAGACCTCAGGTCTTGTCCCCTGCACAAGCCACAAGTCTGATGCAGAATCCAGGCCCTCTGCTCTGCACCCTGATGGGGTCCCTTTGTGTTCAGACCCAAGTGTCTCTAGGAAATGCTTGGGGAAAGGGAAATGCCCTCTGCCTGGGATGTGTATGACCTGACTTTGTGGGTTCCCACCGCTGTCTCTGCAATCAGGTCCCTGAAGGCCAGACTGTGTCCCTCTCCTTCCGAGTATTTGACCTGGAACTACACCCTGCCTGCCGTTATGATGCTCTGGAGGTCTTTGTTGGGTCTGGAACCTCGGGCCAGCGGCTTGGACGCTTCTGCGGGACCTTCCGGCCAGCGCCCATAGTCGCCCCTGGCAACCAGGTGACCCTGAAGATGACAGCAGACGAGGGCACTGGAGGACGAGGCTTCCTGCTCTGGTACAGCGGCCGGGCCACCTCCGGCACTGGTGAGACCTCCCTCACCTTCCCCTTCCCGCTCTCCTGGCCCCACCCCAGCACATGCCCTGCCCCCGGCCTTAACCTCCCAGGTCCCCATTGCCTCCCTTTCCCTTTTGCCTCACTAACTGCCCCTCCAGTCCCTCCTCCCCGTCTTCTCTCCCCTCTCCTGCTCCCACCCACCCCCTCTTCCAGGCCCCACCCCAGGCGCAAGGCGGAAATGGGTCACCGACCCGCGGGTGGAATGGGCGGCCTGGGGTTACTGGGACGGTGAGTAACTGCCTGCCCCCGTCCGCAATCGGGCTCCCTCTGACAGGTGTGAGGGGTACCCCCAGGAAGGGGGACCAGGTTCCCCCGACCCGGAACCCCCTTCACCCAGCCCGGGGCTCCCGATTGCGGTCCCATCACCCCCTCCTGGCGGCAGAAGTCTCCCCTAAAATGTTTAAGGCAAGGACCTCCCAAAGGGGCCTAGGAGGTTATGCCCCAATTTGAGGGAACCCTCACAGCGTGGGGACTGTCCAGCCTGCAAAGGGGACTTCTCTGCCAGGCGGGGGAGATGGGATCTACTAGGGGAAGAGGAACGGTGTGGCAGCGGGCCAAAGGGAGGGGCAAGAAGGGGCGTGTCTAGCCAATTCCTCCTACCCCTTCCACAGTCAGCCTGGGAGCCAGGAGGTCCTAGACTTCCCTGAGCCTCGCTCCTCCTCTGCTAACCTACCCACCTCTTTCCTTCCCCTCTTCTCGCCCCCTCATCCTGAGACCCCGACATCGACCTTCCTGCACGAGCTCCCAGTCTAGAGCTCTTCTCAGGGTGACCGAGAGTCTCCACTGCCCCCCACCCCCACTCCTCTCTCCCCTCCCCAGAGCACCAATTTTGCGGGGGGCGGCTGGAGAAGGCCCAGGGAACACTGACCACGCCCAACTGGCCCGAGTCTGATTACCCCCCGGGCATCAGCTGTTCCTGGCACATCATCGCGCCCCCAAACCAGGTACCGCGCCCCCAAACCAGGTACTGACCCCCTGCCCAGGCTGCTCTCAGGGACCCAAGCGGTGTCCTCCAGCATGCAGCTAGCAAGAACATCTGCTATGTTCTAAGCACTGAGCTTAGCTGGTGGGGAGCAAAAACAGACCCAACGTGCTTGCATGCAAACAAAAAATGTGAAATTACACCTGTGATGAGCGAAGTATCTAATGCTAATAAACGGTGATGGTGCGGGAGGGGGCGGGGGAGGAGAAGGAGATGGAAGAGGCAGATTCTTGGTCTATTCCTTGAGAATGAGCCAGGACTTGACCTTGTCCACTATGGCAAGGGACATCACTGCAGGGTTCTGGTGTATGTAGTCCTCCAAGTTGCTGTGATATGAATGCATTAAGAGGGGGGTGTGAAGGGATGTGAGAGGAGGCTGCTGCAAGCATCCCTAAATGGGTAGTAGGTGGCGGAGGTAAGAGGTACCGAGCAGCCTCTGCCCTCTGCTCTGCCATCAGGTGATCTCGCTGACCTTTGGGAAGTTTGATGTGGAGCCGGACACCTACTGCCGCTATGACTCAGTCAGCGTGTTCAATGGAGCCGTGAGCGATGATGCCAAGAGGCTGGGGAAGTTCTGCGGAGACACAGCCCCTGGGTGAGGGGGCGGGACCTGGGTGGGTGGCTGGGCCTGGTGTCTCCACCTCCCCAGGTGCTGGAGTCCAACCCTGCTGCTGTTGGGAGGGATGGGGCTTAGCTGAAGAGGTGGAATCTGAACCTGCCAGCCCCAAATCAGTGGTTGGAGCAGGTAGGGTATCAGGCTCTGCGCTAGGTCTGTGATCCGTGGATACCGAAATGAGTGGAGCCTATGACTACGGAGTCAGGAATCTAATATAGCCAACCAGGGAGCAGAGGTTAAAACGCCACTGGCCTGGGTGCCAATTGCAGGCCCTTGACACCTCCCCCAATGCCCCACCGCTGCCCACAGTCCCATCTCCTCCGAAGGGAATGAGCTCCTCGTCCAGTTCGTCTCGGACCTCAGCGTCACAGCCGATGGCTTCTCAGCCTCCTACAGGACCTCGCCACGGGGCGCTGCCAAAGAAGGGCTGGCCCAGAACCCAGGGGAGGATGCTCGGCCAAGTCCCCCACTCCTTGGCCCGGGCCCCAAGCCAGGAGCTGAGCCCAAAGTCAAGCCTGAACTCCCACCTGTGGAGAAACCAAAAGCCTCGCCTGAGGCCAAGGCAACCCCTGTGGGCTCTGGTGAGTGTGGGAAGGGGAAAGAAGGGGACCCAGACTGAGGAAGGTGTATCAAAGAGTTCCTTCCTGGGCGCATTCATTCATTCATACAACACTCACTCTGCCTCCTGTGCTAAAAATGGCTGGTACTGGGTGCTGGGACCCAAAGCTGAATAGAACTCTGACCAAATTAAAATCACCGAAGCTGTTATAGGGAAAGTAGTCCTTCCTACTTGCTGGGTAGGTCACCCTCCACAACCAATGCCACCTCCTACTCCTAGATACACCCAGCGTCACCTGCCCAAAGCAGTGCCGGCGGACAGGCACCTTGCAGAGCAACTTCTGTATCAGCAACCTGGGTAAGAAGCCTCATTTACATGCTCTGCTCTTCCAGCTCCTCTTAACTTCCCCTCCAGTCCCCAAAGTGCCCCCTCCTCTGATTCCAGTTCTGCCCTTGCCTCCTGTTTCCTGACCTCTTACCCTCACTTTCCCACAGTGGTGACCGGAACAGTCAAGTCCATGGTTCGGGGCCCAGGGGAAGGCCTCACTGTCACTGTCACTCTCATTGGTGCTTACAAAACCGGGGGCCTGGACCTGCCCTCTGCACCCACAGACACCTCCTTGAAGTTTTATGTGCCTTGCAGGCAGTGTCCCCCCATGAAGAAAGGTAATAGGGATGTGGGGTAGAGAGGATGGGAGGGGTACTTGGCCTCATGGAAATGATAAGGTGGTAAAATCTGAAAGGCTCAGATGACAATGTACATCTACAAGGTATATAACATAATCCCTCAATCCTTCTTTCTCCTCCCCCCAGGAGCCAGTTATCTGCTGATGGGCCAGGTAGAAGAGAACAGAGGTCCTGTCCTCCCTCCAGATAGCTTCGTGGTTCTCTACCGGCCCAACCAGGACCAGATCCTCACCAACCTCAGCAAGAAGAGGTGCCCTTCCCAGCCTGTTCGGGCTGTTAGGTCCCAGACCTGAAACCCAGGCCAGCTAGCCTTGGACCTTGGCCCTAGGGACCCATTTTTTTTTAATCCAAATAAATGTTCCTTTACTGAGGAAGGGGTCACATACCCATTTCTATGGTTTTGGTGCCCATCTCGGGGATTTATATTCATTCATTCATTCATGCATTCATTCATTCATTAAACTTTACAGACATTTACTATATGGAATCATCTTTTAAGAACGTAAGTTGGATCTTGTCACCTCTTTGCTCAAAACTCTCCCCCACACAAACACACACATAATGATAACCATTTAGAGATGAGGGATATGTTAATGAGCTTGGTTGTAGTGATCTTTTCAACAATGTATACAAACCATCAAGTTGCAGGCCTTAAATATACATAAATTCTATGTCAAAGGTATCTCAAAGCTGTTAAAAAGAAACTTTATATAAGCACTCTCCTATAGTTTTCCATCAGTCTCAGAATAAAATCCACAGTCCTCCTGTGGGCTTGAAGGCTCTAGATGATCTGCATCCTTCATCTCCCCTCCTCTCATCTCCCTTAAGACCACTATTCCAGTCACACTGGCTCCTTGACCATTTCTAGTACACTGGCTTTTGTCTGTGCTATTTCTTCTATTTGGAATTCTGTTGCCCAGAGAGCTCATGGCTCAATTCCTAACTTCAATCAGATCTCAGCTCAAAGTTCCTTCTAGTCATTTGCTCATTCCAAATCGCGTGCACTGTTTTAGGCACCCAAAGTACAACAAAATAAAGTCCCTGTTCTTGTGGAGCAAAGATAAACAGTAAAATAAATGTAAGAACAAGTAACTCTCTGAGTGCTTTGAAGAAAACAAAAGCATGATTAAGAGGACGAGGGAAATTCTACATTTGACAGGGTGCACAGGGAGGGCTTTCGGATAAGATCGACTTTGTTTTTGCTCCACTGCTAACCATGTGTGTGGCCTGTAGGGGAAACTGTTCACCTGGCTGAAGTTTCCTTGTCTGTAAGAGTTGAAGATTTGGAGTGATTAAGTGGCAGGGATGGTAAATCTTAATTCCCTGGGCAAATGTGAGTGACTTCAGGGTGCCATGCAGGAAGGAGAGAATCGGGAGAGGAACACAGAACTGAGACTCGAGTCCAGCCGGGAGCAACCTCCAAGTAGTACCGCGGGAAACGGCCTGGGTTGCTGCAGAGGCTTCTGCGAGAGCCTGGGATTGAAATGGAGAAAGAAGGCTTCTTTGTGGGACGGGATTCTAGCGATTTGTCTGGTCTCAGAGCGCGGAGGAAGGAACAAAGCCCGCTCTCACGCTCGTCCGGGTCTCTCCAGGGCTATAGTTCTAGATAGACACACTGGTAGTTTTCTGTCACTAGGATCCCGTCAATCCCCTCATAAACGTACCAATCGGCTTATATTTCTGGCGGAAACGAGGCTGCCCCGGCCAATGACAGAAGCCGTGTGGCGGAAGTGCCGAAACGGTCTTCTGGGCAGATGGCAGCCTAGGTCTGGTCACAAATTTGATTGGCAGGTGCTGTCACCAGGAGGTGAACATTGTAGCACCAGTGGCGGATCAGAGGCAGAAGCCCAAGAGAGCGCGGGCCTGAGCTCAGGAAGGTGTCGGAGGCACAGATACAGGTCTCTAAGGGGCAGGCGGCTGGCAGGGCAGCTCCTGAGGAGACCGTTGCTGCAGGCGGAGTCTGGCCCGAGAAAGGGGGCGGAACCCCGGGCTCCCGGAAGGGGTGGGTGCTGGTGGAGCGGGACTTCTGGAAATGTTGAGCCAGACCTAGAGATAAAACGGGAGCTGGGAGCCGCAAGGGGCGGGGTGTACAGGGTGGGCGTGACCATCCAGGGCTTGGGGCGGGGCCTAAGGGGAAGGGACGTAGCTGAAAAGGGGAGGGTTTCAGAGGCCAGAGCCTGGTCTGCGGGAGCCTGATCTAGCAGAGTTCCAAGGGGACGGCGGTGGTGGGATCAGTCCATAATGGCCCCTCGATCTCATCCATTCCCTTTCGCCCCTCCCGCCTCCCAGCTCTAGACTCCAGGCCTTGTCCCCGGAGCTCAGCCCACCGATGTCCCACCGCCCAGAGCCTGCATGCGCCGCAGGGCGCCCCAAGACCAGGAGCTGGTGGGTCCAGGAACTCCTGAGCGGGGGTCCCGGGGCGCGCCTCCTCCTTCGGGACCTGTTGTCCCGGTCCTCGTCTTTCCCCCGGATCTAGTATTCAGGGCGGACCAACGGAGCAGACCCAGGCAGCTGCTGACCCTCTATAATCCCACGGGAGCTGCGCTTCGCTTCCGAGGTGAAGGGATGGGCGCGTCCTACTAGGAGTCTGGGGGCTGGTGGCAGGATATTGTGGGCCTGTGTGGGCTGAACGAGTCAGATGAATATGGGCAGATGTCTGTCCTTGGTGAACTGGAGGAGTCATGTGGAGCCCTGGGAGTAAAAGGCAAGGGGACTCCAGTGTCCCTTCATGGGAAAGGCTTGTTGTGTAGGGTCTCTGAGGCAATAGTCGGTCTCTCTGTGCCTTTATCCCCCAGTCCTGTGCACAGCACCTGCCAAATACACCGTGTTTGACGCAGAAGGATACGTGAAGCCTCAGTCCTGCATTGACATGTGAGTTGGCAGGGTGGGGAAGCCAGAGGCCACTGCTACCTTTCTCTGAATAACTGAGCAGTGGTCTGAGGTCTCAGACCTGGTCCTCTTTAACCCCTCTTCCCCCATCCTCCATCTGCAACCCTATGGGAAATTTTCCTGGGAGGGTGGGGCCTGGATCCACTTGGATCACTGCCTCTTACTTCCTCTTAATGGGCCTCTCTTCTATCTTGGGACCAGTGTGATTCGCCACGTGGCCCCCATTGCCAGCCACTATGATGTCCAGGACCGCTTCCGCATTGAGCTGTCTGAGGAGGGAGCTGAGGGCCGAGTGGTGGGGCGCAAGGACATCACCTCGGTTCTGAGGGCCCCAGCCTACCCCCTTGAACTTCAGGGACAGCCTGACCCAATGCCCCACCCAGGGCCTCCTTCCTGGACAGCACCACCCACGGCCAGACACCTCCCCGAGAGTGAGTTGGGGGATGGGAATTCTTGAGTTCTGTAGGGAGGGAAGACCTAGCATTATCCTAGAGATGGGCTCAGTTGGAGTTGAGGTGGTCCTCTAATTTAGTCTTTTGCTTTTTGATGGAAACATTCCTAGAAGTTGAGATTTTACATCAGATTAGGGGATAAGCAGATTTTGCGGTTTCTCTGGTTTCTGGCTTCTATTTAGATGGAAAAGTTCTTCCTTAGCTTTAACTTTAGCACTGTCGTATGCCAGCTCAGTTCAGTTCCATAAGAAACCTGTACTGAGCAATTATGCCACACCGAGTTGTATGCTGGGTCTAGAAGATGGAATTTACTGCCTGACAGACATATACACAGAAGCCAGTACTCAGGAAGAATGGAGAGAGAAAATGCTGAGGGACCAGAGAGGAGACGGTTTCTGTGGCTGTGGAGACAGAGGCTCCAGGGAGGAGAGGACACTTGCCGTGTGCTTCTGGAGGGCAATAAAAAGTGTCCACGCTTTCCATCTTTAGCCTCCTCCCTGGAGGACCTTGGGTTGGGAGGAGTTGGGGCTGGAGCTTCTGACAAGCCTTGTTTCCCAGAATCCCACCCACAACTGGCCACCAGCTCCTTCCCCCTCTTCTTGCTGACGGGTGTAGTCTCTGTGGCCTTCCTGCTGCTCCCGCTCCAGGATGAACTCGGCAGCCAGCTGCCCCAAATCCTGCACGTCTCCCTGGGACAAAAATTGGTGGCAGCCTACATCTTGGGTAAGCACAGTAATGGCAAGGGAATCTGGGCCCCAGAAAAAGAGGGGTGGGGACTGGGAAGAGGACTTCCAGAGCTCCAGTGCTGCCAATACAACCTTGCCCTTTCTTTCTCCCCTCTGCAGGCCTCCTCACCATGGTCTTCCTCCGGACTTGAGTCCCCTGTTCAACCTCTACCCCTCTCCCCCCGCAGGGACGTGGACCAGAGACAGCCACTGTGATGCTCATTCCTTGCCTCGACTCCCACTCCCTATTCACTCCCGACAAAAATACCCAGGGATTTGTATTCATTTTCCAAGTTGAATAAAATAAATTTGCAAAATTAAACTGAGAAATGTAGGGAACATGTCCTTTCCTTGTATATCTTTTCCTCCAGTTCCTCCTACTCCCATTCCCAGGGAACCCAGGCACCTGGGCCAGTGAAGAAGCTCAATAAGGATTTAAAACACCTGGGTTCTTGTTCTGGCCCTGCACCAAAAACACTGTGACCTTGAGCAAGTCCTTTAACTTCTCTGAGCTTCAGTTTCTACCTGCTAAATGAAGGAATTGAAAAAGTTAGTTCTTTACCCCCTCACCGCCCCCTACCCCTATCAGCTTATTCTCTATCTACTGGGCCTGCTTCTGTTTTGTTCATTTGTTTTGACTGTTAGATTCCACATATAAGTGAAACACAGTATTTGTCTTTGTTTTTGACTTACTTCACTTAGCACAATGCCTTCTGTATCCACCTATATTTTCACAAATGGCAAGTTTTCATTCTTTCACGACTAATACTCTGGCGTGTGTGTGTGTATGTGATGTCTTCCTTATCCACTCATCCATTGATGGACACCTGGGTTACTTCCATATCCTGGCTATTGTAAAGAATGCCGCAATGAACCTTGGAGTACATATATCTTTTCAAATTATTTATTTAATTTTCAGAGAAGGGAAGGAGGGAGAATGAGAGGGAGAGACACATCAAGTGGTTGCCTCTCGCAGGTCCCCAACTGGGGAACTGGCCTGCAACCAGCCATGTGCCCTGACTGGGAATTGAACCGGAGACCTTTCAGTTCACAGGCCAAGCGCTCAATCCACTGAGCCATGCCAGCCAGGGCTATTGCTCTTCTTTTCTTCAGATAATTACCCAGAAGTGGTATTGCTGGGTTGTATGGGAGCTCTGTTTTTAATTTTTTGAGGAATCTTCATACTTTTCACATAGTGGCTGTACCAAGTTACAATCTCAGGGACAGTTGATTCTTAAGATCCCCTTTAGCCCTATAAATAGAACCCTGTCTCTATGTCAACATATGTAAGCTAAAAAGAATCAAAACTACCACCTGCTGTAGAGCTCAAGTCTCACTGTCTTGAGCCATTGGAGCCTCTTGCCAGAGCTGCCTGGATAATTCCAATCCCCAGAAGCCCCTTCTGTCTTTGTGTTCCTTTATCTGCCTTTATTTTGTTTCTTCCTTTGACTTCAACTCATGTGGGTCAGAAACACCAAGGTTCCTGAAGATGGGAAATAGTGTTCCCTGACACAACCTTAACCAGGCAGGAGACACGAAGGCACAGTGAAAGAGCAGGATCCTCTAAAGGCAGGCTTTGAGCCCTCCTTCAGATGCAGGGGGTTGGGGGAAAAGGGGCATCCAGCAACACTAGCAGAGTATTGATTGGAGACAAAAACCAGCAAGATAACGTTAAGAGAGACTCAGTCTGTTACGCTGCTGGAAGATTATTGGTTGTTCCAGCTTTACTCTGGGGGCCTTGGGAGCTGCCCCACTGCCCATGGAGTCTTGTTTGTTCCTCCCACACCTAGAGCTGGCCCCGGTGGGATGTGGCCCTGCTAGTGTGCAGAGAATGGCTCTACAGCCTGAGTCAGGTAAGAGGGTTCTTACCATGGCCCAGTGAACCCCTCACCTTTCATACTGGGCTGACTGTGCCCAGGTCCCCAAAATGGATTTTAGGTATCATACACTAATGATCCTGCTGGTATTGGATGTGAAAAGGCCTGTTGCCGGTGAGATCAGGAAGGCTTTCTAGGACACAGCTATAGAAATGCAAGGAGCTTGGGAAACAGACTTTTACTTGAGCAATTTTTTAAAAGAAAACAGTACTTGCAGAAGTTCAAGTGGGTGTGTATTTGTTTTCTGTAGCTATTCTAAGGATTTACCACTAATTTAGTGGCTTAAAACAACACAAATTAATTCTATAGTTCTGGGAGTCTGAAATCCAAAAAGCGTCTTCTGAGGATAAAAATCAGTGTGCCAGCAGGGCTGCCTTCCTTCTGGAGGCACCGGAGGAGGATGTTTCCTTGTCTTTTCTAGCTTTTAGAGGCCATCTGCATTCCTTAGCTTGTGGCTTCTTCCTCCATCTTTCAAGCCAGGAGTGGAAATAACAAATGAGCATTGTTTAAAATCACTTAAAAAACAAAACAAAACAAAACTAGGAGTGTAACATTTTTAAATCTCTGACGCAGACTCTCTGCTTCTGTTGTCATATCTACTTTATCATGATCTTCCTGCCTTCTTTTACAAGGACATTCCTTGTGCTAGTTTGCTAGGGTTGCCACAGACTGAGTGGCTTAAACAACAGAAATTTATTTCTTCACAGTTCTGAAGGCTGGAAGTCCAAGACCTAGGGGTTGGCAGGTTTAGTTTCTCCTGAAGCCTCTCTCCTTGACTTGCAGACAGCCACCTCCTTGCTATGTCCTCCCAGTCTTTCCTCTGTGTGTGCACATCCCTGGTGTCTATGTGTCCAGTTTCCCCGTCTTATAAGGACATCAGTCAGATTGGAGTAGGGCTGACCTTAATGGCCTCATTTTAACTTAATTACCTCTTTAAAGGCCCAATGTCCAAATACAAACATTCTGAGGTACTATGGGTTAGAGCTTCAACATATGGGTTTGGGCGGGGGGGCACATAATTCAGCCCATAATACTCCCCATCTCAAGATCCTACACTTAATAACATTTCAAAATCTTTTTTGTTGTATAAAGTAACATTCATTCAGTTTTGGGGGAATTAGGACATGGACCTCTTTGCCCAGATCATTATTCTGTCTACTTCTGGGTGCAAATGGACAAGGTAAAGAATGGCTGAAAAGCCACTGTAGGTTTGTTCTGGACTGTGTGTGTCAGGGAAGCAAATAGCCAAGGAGGGTTCTGATCCCAGTTCAGTCTCCTGAGATCTCACCAAGCCAGGCTCAGGGGGCTAGGGAGGGAGCAGTTTCATCCTGGAACCCAAGCCATAGACTAAGAGGTCTTCACATCCCACACCCTGAAGATGTGGATAGGACTTCTCATGCCACATTTGGAGTAAGAGAGGACCAAGGAGCCCGAGAGGCAGGCCCTGGGGTTTCTGCAGCTGCCCTGGGACTGAAAGCCAGGGCTACAGCCTGCTGAGACCATGGTGAAAGGTAAAGTCATGCCAGCAACCTTTGTAATTCTCTGCCCTCCTGCAGCTTCCAGCTCACAGGAAGAAGATTGGACAAAGGGGACCCTGGCAGAAAGAGGTCCCAGGCTGGGCCAATCTAATGGGTGTTTGAGCACTGCAGTCTCCCAAGACCCCATGCTCAGAAGGGGATCCTGTGTTTGGGATTAATGCTCCATGGTCACTGTTTTGAAATTCTTAAGGATTCTACCTTTGAATTTATGTTTTGGAAGTGGTCTGATGGGACAGGGGAGCATGTGCTCGAGTTCTGCCTCCACTGGATGGGTTCTTGACTTCTAGGTGCCTGCCCCCAAGTGACAGTTGCCACCCTCCTTCCCCAGCAGGAAGCTGGGTGCAGGCACAGGGAGGGTCCAGGTCCAGGTGTAGGTCAGGTACGTCTGTACCAAGTTGTGGGGCAGAACCCAGAGTGCCTGTGGGGATCTGCTCCTGAGTATTTCCCTATCTGAGGGATATGGACATTAAATAGCAAATAAAAAACCACTATGACAGGTTGGGTGACTGTGGAAGAAAATGGCTTTGCTATTGCTTTTGAACAAGAAGCCCTGAGTTTCTGTTTTGCACCAGAATTTACAACATGTGTGGCCTGTCCCTGGTCCCAGGAGAAGGTACAGAGCCAGCACCCCATCCCATGGCAGTGTTTAGAGAAAGGGCACTCCTGATTTCTTTAGACAGATTCCTTCCTTAATAATGAAACATCTCAGAGTTTTCCCCACGGACACAGCATTCCCACTTGCATCCTCTCCTGCCCCTATAGGGAACCTATCCATGTGTGATGTGATCTTGTGGCTCAGCTCTGGTTCTGAATGCAGACAGACACACGTGGCATGCAGAGAACATCCGTGAATAGGCCTCCCATGGGGAATCAGGCCTGCATTGCACCTAGGCCGCTTTGAGACTTGCTTTTGCTAAAAAACTCCCTCACCTTGAATTGAGGAAACATGTGAGTACTGCATATCTTTAAAGTAACCTCTCAAAATCTATCCTAAACCTCTCAAGTTTTGGTGTAACCAGTTCCACCTTTTCCCTTTACAATTGCAAATGACCTTTATCTTAAAGGGATTAGCAACATTCTTTCTTTTGTTATGGTAACCACCTAAATGAACCTGTGCACAGTGAAGGAGGACCCTCCTTGATGTAATCTACCTAGAATATCAATAAAAGCCTGTCCAGGCAAAGGGTCGGGGCCCCTCTCTCGTGATCCTTGAGAGATTGGCCATGCATCCCTTTTTCTCCACTGGATTCCTTTAGTCTGTGTGAATTTGTTCGTCACTTGTCCTGGGATATAGGACAAGCATTCCACAACAACACGCGGTCCTGCCGGATGGGACCATGACACACCCCTTCTACTTAAGACCTGGAAAAGGTCTTAAGTAATGGATGCTTGGGTGGGGTGAGGGTGAAGAAGCATAAAGGTGCTTATAAACAACAGATGCCCAGGTGGTTTATTGAAGTTTAAACTCCAGCCCTTCTTACCAAACACCACATGTTGGCCATAAGGTCCCAGCCATCTCTCCCACCAAGAGAGCTTCCCAGAGCCTAGGAAACTTTCCAAAGTGGTCTTTAGGTGTGAGGGACCCAGCTCCTGAAGAGGAAGGGGCTGTGATTGATGGAGCGGATGCCGCCATCTGATTAGCTATATGACTGTCCCTTTCGGAAGGCATTGCTCATCTACTCCTACACTGTAGAACCAAGGGTGTGTGGGTACTTTACATTGGACCCCTAGGGAGGCCAGAAGAGCTAATGAAAAATCGGTCAGCAATGAGAGGTGTTGCAGTTACCCAGAAATTGCTCATGCAGGAAGAGTAGGAGCTCTCGGCCTGGGGCAGGGGTATGTGACCCTCCCCACTCAGAAGTTATTATCTATGTTCCAGACATCCCCGCTGAGTGCATTGGCAGCCCCCTGTAGCGTCCAGGTGAGCAGGGCCAGCTGGCGCCTGAAGCGGCTTTCCTGGAAGCCTAGGCCAGGCATCACCCCAGAGGAGGCAGTCCCCAGGGCCCCAGAACCGCTGGAGCGCAGCAGCCGCACGTGGTCGAGCAGGGCACCCAGCGTGTGGTCTCCACGGCCCAGCAAGATGTGACGGAATGGGGAGTCGGCTGGTGACACGTACTGGGACAGGAAGTAGAATTCCACCTGAGAAGAGAGGGTGATCAGGTCGAGGGTTGGGCTCTGGCCCTGACTGAAGGCCTGAACGGCAATTCCAAGCTGATACTGGAACCTAGTACCAGCTTAATAAACACAGTCAAGCAGCTTAAGTCCCACCTCCCTTTGAATACCCAATCAGGAATGGCCACTCTGTAAGTCACTAGTAACCTTGTAGGAATCATCCTCCAAATGTGTTTTGGGTTGAATCCCTTTCTTTCCCTCCCTTAAACCACCAAGTCTTCATTTAGGTCTCCCCAGCCTTCCCTTCTTACCATTCGCTTCCCTGCCTAGAACCTCAGAGAATAGTCTATCATCCTGCTGTTCCTAACTTTCCCACACCCCAGACACTCCGCCTTATCTCTGCCAATGTCCACAGCCCCAAGTCAAAGGTCAAGGGGACAGCCCAGTCCTAATGAAGTGCCTGCCTTTGTCCTCACCCTCTGACTCAGATTCTGTTTGTCTTTCCTGAGATGGCCTTGCTCCTACCCCAGTTCTCTTCCCACCTTTCTGCCAGCCTCCCTGTTTCCTTCTGCTCCCTCCTGTGGGCAGGCCCAAGGTTTAACTTCTACCGTCTGCTCTTCTGTTTACCTACAATCCAATGGCTTTCAAATCTGGCTGCATATTAGAATCCCCAGGGGAAGACATT
Source organism: Macrotus californicus (assembly GCA_007922815.1). Lineage (NCBI taxonomy): Eukaryota > Metazoa > Chordata > Mammalia > Chiroptera > Phyllostomidae > Macrotus > Macrotus californicus. Next base: position 51,849 of record VMDR010002181.1, read on the forward strand.
TAAGATATTACCACTGCCTCAGCACCACCCAGCAAAATCAATCTCCAAGGGTGGTCTCACACCCGCATATCTTTTTTAAGGCCTCATTCATTCAAAAGCCCATCCACGCCCTTAACTTCAACCAGGACCTTGTGGGGACAGCTGGCAATTCTACTTGATAAATCATTTACTAGAATTCTGCCCTCCAGCCTTCTGGGCCTCCTCACTGGGGCAGGGGTCACCTGGACACAGCCTCACACATGTGGGCACCAGCTTCTTCCAAAACTTGACCCTTGCACCCACACTCCCTCGTGAACACCATGGTCTTCCTCAGATGCCAGGCTCTCAGCCTCAAAGGGGAGTGTAGGGCGGTGAGCACAGGCTTTGGAGTCAGACTGCCCGGTTTCTACTACTTACTGAGATCTCGATACATTACTTAGCCCATCGGAGCCTCGCTTTCTGTGTACAATACTAGCAACCTCACAGAACTTGGGAGACTCCTGAGAAAGTAAAGCCCTAGCACATGGTAGCCCTTTATAAATGGCAACTGCTCTGATTCTCCTCTTCTCTCAACACCTAGTCCGTCCATTTTATTTCCAAATGTCTCATATCAGTCCAGTCCCCTCACCCACAGGTGGCATACACTGCCACCTGCCACCCTCACCCAGAGCTCAGTCATCACTAACATCATTCTATCTTCAGGCATTTACAATTCTGTCCAAATCCTTCCTAACACTCCCCTTTGCTCACATCACCTCCCTGCTCAAACACCTTCCTAATTTCCTTGATGCCCAGACCCTAAAACAACAAAATTCTCATCCTGATATTTAAGGCTCCCCATAGTTGGTCCCCAACTCACTATCTGGTGCTCCTCTCCCCTCAGCTTCTTCACAGAGCCTCTGTTTAGGCTCTGCTGGTCCACACATTGCTTACAAGGAAAGTCAGGCCCTACTTCACTGCTTCATCCTTATTCTCAGGCTCTCCACCCTAAAATGTCCTTTTCTTTCTGCACCAACTCAAGTTCTGTCTGTTGCTCAAGACCCATGTCACAGGCTCAAGCAGGGGTCAGCAAACTTTTTCTGCAAAAAGCCAGGGAGTAATCATTTTCATTTTAGGCTTCTCAGACCATAATGTTTCTGTTGCAACTACTCAACTTTGCTGCTGTAACACAAAAGCAGCTGTAGACAATGTAAAACCCATGAGCACGGCTGCATTGCAATAAAACATTACTTACAAAAAGACAGGCCAAATTTGGTCCTCTGGCTGTAGCTTACCAACCCCTGGTCCAGAGCCACAAAGTACCCTGGGTCTGGCCTAGTCCTGTGTTGCAGGTTCTGAAATACTGAGTCTTTCCTCTCCAGCCTGAGTCTGAATCCCTTGATTCCTTATACACAGATGCTTTTATCCCTTGGGGGGAAACTTCAGGGGTGAGGTAAGAAGGGTGTCTTTTTGTGTTCCTAGAGTCTGGCACAGCAGGAATTAAAGCGAGATCTGTGAGTGAGGATGAACCATGCCCAAACTCTTGTCTGACCACAGGGTCACAGTCTCAGTGGAAGGGACCAAGGGAAGGGGAGAAGGTAGAAGAGGATACTGAGGAGAGAGGAGAATGACAGCGATCAGAAGAAAGGAGCAAGTACGAAAGAGCAAGATGGATGACTCTGTGAAAAGAAGGAATGAGTAATGTCAAAGAAGTGGGCAGGAACCCAAGCAGGAAAAATGAATGGGGAGAAAGAACATGAACCTGCAAGGAGCAGATTAGTTCTCCCAAAACTGTGCATGTGAACACTGTGGGTTCCCTGTTCACCCCACATTCAGTGAGGATAGTCCTGGTATGATTTTGCCCTATAGACTTTTCCCCACTCTTACAGTCCTTACCTATTCATTTCCTGAGACAAAGGGATGCCACGTTGAGTTCTTGGGGTGAGGACATGGAAGGAAGAGGAGGGGTTGGAACTGGAGTGGGGTGCAGATAGCAAAGTACTAAAGCTAAGCAGGAGAGATTGCCGACGGAAAAAAGTCTAGTATAACATTCATGTGACATCTCCTCCAAGCAGCCTTTCTGGGTTCCATGCATCTCATTGCCAGAAGGAAGAAAGCTCTGAATTTAAGACTTTTGCATCTCCAGTGCCATAACCCTGTGCCTCTTGTACAGTAGACCATTGTGGGCATGCTTTTTCTCTCCAAGGTGTTGGGGAAACTGTGGGGAACTCTGTGTTTGTGTGTTGGGGATCAGTGACCCAGTCCTGACATGTTGGCCAGATGACTGTAGCCAAGAGATTGGCCCTCCCTGTCCGTTTCCACACTTTGCAGGGTCTGCCTCGGTGGTCACTTCTGCGTGGCCTGTGAGCAATGGGCGTCCAGGACTGGAAATGCCCCAGAACAGGGATTGAGAGAACGTAGAAAGAGAAGGACAAGGAGCAGAGAGAGGAAGGGGCTCACACTAACGGAGGTTGGGGATGAGGGAAGAGTAGAGGCGGGGCCTCCCTCACCCGCATGATGCGAACGTTGTACAGGCGCATCAGTCTCTCGTCGCTGCCCTCAGAGCTGTATATCTCCTTCCGCAGCTTCTCAGCCGCTCGGATGTAATCTCCCCGCGCAGAGTACACCCACTGGAGGGTCAGTCCACGGGCCTGAGGACAGAGGCGTGGGTTGGAGCAGGTGGCAGGAGCCAGGACCCGGCCTAGGATGGAGGTCAAGGGGCTGGGGGCCGGGCTGGGTCTGACAGGAGTGGGGAGGTATAGGGGGACAGAATGCTGGGGTGGAATGAAGGGAGAGGGAAGACCTGTGTAGTTGGGGGTGGGGAGGCAAATCCTGGGGGCTTGGGAGGGGCTTAGGTGACTGGGGCAAGAGTAAAGGGGCCAGGTTGCCAGAGGGGACCTAGCCCCACCTCTCCAGGAGAGTGGGGCTGGGAGTGACCAGTCGACCTGGCCTGGGCAGCACTTTAAGGGGATATAGTGTCCCTCAACCATAGAAGCCATGAGCAGGGCTGGCATCTTGGACCTTGAGGTCTCCAGAGAACTCGTTGAGGCTGCCGATGTGCCTGAGGACCACGTCCCCATAGCGGCCGAAGTCAAGGGGCAGCAGGTGATCGTGACTGAGCCGGATGAGGAGTTGTCCTGCAAGCTGGGCCACAGCCTGGACCACGGCTGGCAGACGGCCCTGCAGCACCTTGTGCAGGTTCTCATATGTGTCATCCTTTGTGTGCAGAAACGGGTATGCGTGGCCATCCTGCAGGGACAGAGGGTGCTGGCGCAGGGGCATGGTGCCGACAGGCTGAGGGGCTGCTGCTCTTGGGGGGGGCCCAGGAGTCTCACCTCCACAAAGGAGAACTCGATGGCAGGAACCCCCGCAAAAGCAGTGAAGGAATAGGCACTGCTGTCCATCGGCAGTGGCTGGATCCTGGGGTTGGGCACCAGGTTAGAGTGCTCCGTGGGTTCAGGCTCCCCCCACATCATCCCCAGCTTTCCTCCCTCCCACCTTGTCCTAACTTACACCTCTGAATCCCAGCTCTGATTGTTGAACAGCACCTGCTCGTAAAGGGTCTGCCCACTGTGGTTAGGAGAGTCCACCTGAGGGCAGGGTTGGGGATATGGTCAGGCTCTGACCACCCCTCCACCAGCTTCCTTTCATTCCCTGCTCCTGTCTAGACTCTTGCCTGCTTTATGATGTTCTCAATGAGGCTGATCAGAAGGGGGCTGGTCTTGGCATGGAACTTGTCATCCCCTACAGAGAAGGAGGCCAAGGTCAGGGCTTGATCCCAAGGGCAGGGGTGCACCTGAGGGGGTCCAGATGGTGGCATTGCCCCTGCTCACCCAGTACGGCGTTGTCCAGGCTCACATAGACTACGGCTTTCAGGTGCAGCAGGCTGAGGTAGCCCTGTGGGTTAGGCGAATGGAGTATGAAGCCCCTCCTCACGTCTCCTCACTGCCTACCTACCTGCCCAGGACCCCACATTACCTCCAGCCACTCCGTGGAGCCCACACTCCCAAAGTCGCCTCCATCCCAGCTGATGAAGAGAAGACTTCTTCGAGGCTGGAAGCCTGGGGACAAAGCAGGGACGGAGGATCGGCTCAACTGGGGGCCAAGCAAAGATTCCCTTTTTGTCTTCCTCTGCCCTGGTCCCCTGGGGTCTCTCCTTCCCTCTCATCAAGCCCCCAGCTCAGCGAATCTCACCTGGGTCTGCTCAGACTCAACTCCAACAGTGATGGAGATAGCTTACATGTGGGATTTCCTGTTTTATCTGCTCTCAGCTGCCCTCAGACCCTGGACTGTTACTACTTTCATGTTTAGAAGAGGAAATCGAGACACAGTCACTTTCCCAGGGCCACTCATGACATGAGTGGCCAGGTTTGGAGCCCAAGTCTGAGTGGCCACACTCTAGCCTGTGCTGCTGATTGCCTCTCTGCCCCATCCTGACTCAGCCCACAGCCCTGGCTGCCCGGCCCAGGTCCAGGCCCTGACCTTACCGTTGCTCACCATGGAGGAGAAGGTCCGCACCAGCTCCAGCAGTATGGCGGTCCCCACAGCAGACTTGGCTGCTCCAGGGCCCCATGCATCCCTCTGGGCCCCGATGACAACATAGTGATCTGGGGGAGGGGATGTTTGGGGTCCACCGGTTACACTGGCAGTACCCAGAGGCTTCTCCCTCCACTCTGGAATGGTGGGTGCTCCCAGGACCTTACCACCATTTCTCCAGGTCCCTAACCAGTCTCTGTTTCAGCCCCTCACATGTCTGCAACCCCTGCTGTGACTAAAGAGAATACCCCTCTTCCCCTTGGCCCTGCCTGGATGGATGGTCTATTCCTTCAGTGGGGTGCCTAGGGTCATTCCTAACTCCATTACCTCCCAGGTCAGCCATGTCTTGCTATTCGCCAGGCATTCCCTTTTTAAGTCTCTCTACCCTTTCTCTACCCCTGCTCCAACCACCAGCATCCTCACCTGAGCCTCATCACAGGATTCCCTGTGCCACTCCCTCAGTGCTTATAGGTACCACACTCCTCCCCAGGTTGTTCTTGTGACCCCACTCTTCAGCTCAAGAACCACTTTGATTCCGCACTGCAATCCACATCTATGCTTGCAAGGCTCATCTATGTGATCTGACCTCTCTTTCAGGCTATAACCTCACCCAGCTTATGCTTCTTCACCTCCAGTGCTAGACAAATCACAACTGCAAAATGGCCCATTCTGTCTCTGGCCATGTTGGACCTTGAAGTCTCACTACTAACCTCCACAGTCCCAGTTCAGCTCCAACTTGCCAGACTCCCTCCCTGCTAACCCTTGCCACACCCTCCACTTCAGTCAAAACCACCTCCCTCCTCTGAGCCCCATCTCCCATCAGGGTTTATAAGCAGCTCCCCTCCCACGGGCTGGGCAAGCAAACACACCTGGCTCTGATCGGCCCTCAATGCAGCCAAAGATGTTGCTGATGGGAGTAGAAGCCCTGTGGTTGTTGACCCCTAGGAGCAGGCCTGGTCCAGGGCCCAGGCGGTAAGGGGAGCCTGGGAGCAGCCCCTGCCATTCCTGTGGGGCCACAGGACCATCAATCTTCCTGGAGAGGTGTGGGGCAGAAAGGGTTGGGAGGAGCAGACGGCTCAGGCTATAGAAGAGCCCAAAGCCCACTCTTCACTCTTTGTCTTCCTCCCACCATCTGGCTCCTGCTCTCTGCCTCTGCACCCTGCCTGAGAGGGCAGTGCAGTCAAGACTGCCCTGGGCAGTGCTGCAGGCTGTGTCCTGCTCAAGGGTGCCTGGTTAGGTGGGTGTGGTATCAGCAGGAACTCCACTCACCAAACGGTGGGCCCTGGCAAGAGGCTGTGTCCCCTCAGAAGAGCCACCTTTTTCTAGTTCACACAAAGGCAACTTGTGGTCTTGCCTCCTCTCCTGGTCCCCACACGTGCCTCACCTCAGCAGGAGGGAGGCAACATCCGCACTGATGGGCTGGGCTGGGATGCTCGGAAGGCCTGAGGACTGGACTGGTGGGAACTGGGTTTGATTGAAGGAAGGGAAGCCGGGTGTGTAGGGGTCCCCAGTTCCCAGGTGTACCTGTGGGGTGACAGGTGTCCACTCTGAAACTGTGGACTAGGCTCTCAAAATGTGTGCCAGCCTCATCCCAGGCCAGAAGGTGCAGCCCTCAGGTCTTGGGAAAGCACTGCTAGCTTCCCCCGAGACTTACATGTCCGTATACAGCCCGGTTGCTGGACAGGCCTGGCTTGTGTGGGTCCTGGGAGAAGTCAGCTGGGTCGGGATATATGAGTACTCCTCCCGCCCCAAAGTCCTGGGCACTGGCCACCTAGGGAAGGAAGGGGCTAAAGGACTCTTTCTCCCAGAGAAAGCATTTATAAGGGCAGGAAAAGCAAGTGGAAGTGAAATGACATGCCCTTTGATCTGCGGTTGTAGACCCACAGAGAGGCTGTGGGCACCACCTGGCGGCATCTTTGTGCCCTCTCTTAGTGCCTTGGCAGCCTCAGACCCCACAGTATCCCCCGTGTTTCCCCGTGTTCCTGTTCCCCATTCAGAACCTGATTTTTTTCGCTGCCAATGCTGTCTTACAACCCACTTGATTCTTTTCTCCCTCTAACAGTCTCCTAGACGCTTCCCACGTGCCGCTATCCGATCCTGGGGTTCCCCAGCCTGCACCCTCCCCGCTGCGCTCCATTCTCCCCTCTCCCGCCCCCCAACCATGGACCCTCACCTTCTGGGCAAAGCTGATCACCCCCAAGCGCACCAGCAGGAGGCGCCCTGCCAGCTCCACACCCTGGGCCCTCAGGTGCTGCAGGTCCTCCGACCGCCCGTAGTGGGCGTACACCAGCTCTCCCTGAAGAAGGGAAGATCAGGCGTGCTCAAGGCATCCCTCCTCAGCCGAGAAGGAAAGGGGGCGTGGCAGGAGGCGCTCACCGTGGCGTTGCCCGTGGCGCTGTAGGGACAGTAGACATCCGGGTCCTCCAGCGGCAGCTGCTCCCCGGGCCTCCCGGCCTCATCCACCCAGTGCAAGGTGTTGGGGTGAGCCCTGAGGAGTGGGGATCGTGAGCGATTCGCACCCCACGCGTCCCACCCCTCGACCCTCATGCACTCACCCATCTGAGAACTGCAGCCCCACGTAGTGAGTGTCTGTCCACACGTGGTCCAGCTTCTGGCGAGAGAGCGCAGAGCGGATGTCCTGAGCCAGGACGGCCATCCCGGCTGAGCCGGCAACCCTTTCCCGAAGGCTGGTTTGCCTGAGCAGGGAGAGGTCGAATTGGTTGGTGCACGCGAGGGGAGAAGGGCCCGGACTTCTGGGCTCCTGGAGGAGACGCGGTGGGTGGGAGGGGGAAGGATGCCAGATAAGTGGGGTGGCCCTGGGTCCTGGGCAGTGAGGGGCTCCTAAGCCATCACTATCCATCCCATCACCACCAGGGCTGTGACCCTGTTGTCTCTAGGGTCTCTTTATGCTTAAAACATTAGCTGTCAATAGCTAGGGGCCCTGTCCACCATTCCTTAGGTTCTTCCTGGCTCAGGCCAAACTCCGATCTGCCTCCTCTTTCACACATAAGCACTCTGCCTTGTGCTTTGTCCCAGGCACGAAAACACTTTTCTTCTAAAGGGCTAGCTGGCAGAGACAGGACCCTCCCTCTTCCCTATCCTCCACCTGGGCCTCCTGGACACCTGACACCAAGGTTCCCAGTGGGATCATGGAGTCACTGGAGATCTCACCCCGTCTTCTTCCCTAGTCACCACCTACCTGTCTAGCAAGTCTATTGTCACCTGAACCTCCCTGTTCTTCCATCTCACCTCTGCCACAGCTCCCCAATGGCCTCCCTGTCAACCGGGTCCACCTGTGCCCTCTCTGTAGCAAACGGACTCCTCCCTCCTCAGCATTATCACTATGTACCCTTTCTACCCCTGGCCTCAGCAGAAGCCTTCTCCCTTGAGAAGCTGGGTCTCCTGTGGGACCCCCCAAAGGTGGCTCAGGTTCACATACCACCTGGGCTTGGAGTGGAGGCAATGCTTTGATCTCTTCTCTAGTGACACTCTTCCCTTTGAAACCCGTGCCCTCCACCTCTCCCATCCTCCGTTCCTCCTCACTGCTGTTATCTTCTAGCCCAGCAATTTTCAACTGGGCTGCCGCAGAATTTTAGTAATTAGTTTAAGTGTGCCATGAGATGAAAAAGGTTGAAAATCACTGTTCTAGCCAATCGGCCACTTGTCCGCTTTCATTGAGGACTTTGCCATCTGACTTATTATTTTCCTCTTCACACCATGATCCACTAAACTTCCACACTGCTTCAAAATCCAGGTGGATGTACACCTTAGTCTCAGACACCAGCCTCTCACCTCTCATGGCGACTATTGCAATCCATGGTTACAGTGGCTCTCTCAGTACCATTCCTGCCACCCCCCCTCCAGTCCCCATTCAGGAGCTCAACTATCTGTTTGAAACTGCACCTATTGACGCATTCATAAAAAAGAAAAGGGGTCACACACTGGATTCCTACACAGCAGTAAGGAACAATAAACTAGATCAACACACTGCAATATAATAGACCTTGAAAACACTGTTAGGTTAAAAAAAAAGTTTATCAAAATTAAAAGCATGCAGTAGAGCCCTGACTGGTGTGGCTTAGTGGGTTGGGCATCGTCCTGTGAGGCAAGGGGTTGCCAACTTGCTTCCTGGTCTGCCTGGGTTTCCCCCATTCTGGCTCATGTGGGGCAAGGGGGTAGGCGTCAGTGAGTGATGTTTCTCTGTCTCATGGACATTTCTCTCCCCCTCTTTCTCCGACCCATCCCCTCTCTCTAGAATGAATCAATAAAATCTTTTAAAAATAAACAAATAAAAGCACACACTAGAGGTGGCTATATCTGAATACTAACTCTTGGAGTGATTTTTTTTTTTTTTTTTACTTCTTTGTATTTTTTCATGTTGCTTAAATTTTAAAATAATGACTGTATAGCATTTTACACAAACATTGTTTTGAAAGAAATCTATACATGAATATAAATCATGACAGATATGACGAAGCTACATGTGTATTTAAAGGCGCCCATCAAATGCATCAGATGAGATACTTATGGGAGAGGGGAGTGGGAAGGAGCGCTCAGGGATAGGGAGGGAAAAGGAAACAGGGAAGCCCTTTCACCCTCATTGACCAATAAGGACACTGGGCTGCGGTCTCGGGGTGTGCTGAACTCCATTCTTTGCACCTGACCTTATAAAGGTCCCTCACCCCAAATCTGATTGTGACACTCTATCGTTTGAAAATTTTTAGTTCTCACTTATTCCTCTTAGAATAAAATCCAAAGAAGTTCATGTAGCCAGCAAGGCCCTTTTTGCCTGATCCATATCCACCTGAACAGCCACATGGACTTTCTTTTACTTTCTCCAACAGGCCGCCATCTTCCTGGCTCAGACCCTTCATGTGATATTCTTTGGCCTAAAATCTTTTTCACTTTCTCTTTGCCTGGTGACCAACTCACCCCTCAGGCCTCAACTTGTCACTTCTTCAAGGAAGTCTTCCCTGACCCCCAAACTAAATTAGGATCCCTGGGTTACAGTCATCCCTCACATCCTTTACTTTTCCTTCAAAGCCATGATTCCAATAATACTTGTGCAGTCGTGAGTGTGATGATGACTTCAGTACTGATTTCTTCTAACAGACTATAAGCTCCATGAGGGCAAGATCCAGACTGTTTTGTTCTCTGCTATATCGCCTCCAGCTAGCTACTCAGGCCAGAGCCTGCCACATAGTAGATCCTCAAAATATTTGTTGGATAAATGAATGAATGGCCTCATCAAGGTCACCTCCAGTCCAGCCACCCACTTCCTTGGCCACACCCTGGAGATCTTGTCATTACCTAGCACTCCATCTCCAGAATATTTATCCATTGAGAATTTACCTGCTAAGTACCAGGCACTGTGGTAGGGGCTGGAGACTCCAAGAAAATTAGGACAGAGTCTATCAGATAAATCTTAAAATCTCCAGAATCCTGCTCTCTCTCTCTGACTAGAGCTTTTTAGGTCCCAGCTTACTCTCCTACTCTCACTATACCTGCTCTTCAGCCTCATTGAATATTCTAGACTGTCCAGTTTCTCCAAGCCTATCATCAGCTCCTGGTTTCCCTTCCCTTCCCCATCAGGCCTAGAGTCACTTCACTGCTTGCTACCCTCTTGCCTCTTTGCCCTTTGATGGCATCCACTGGGTGACACCTCACCCCTAGACCTGTCATACCACCCACCTGCTCAGCCTATACCTATACTGCCAAGTGTGGCTCAAGAAAATTAAAAAAAAAACCCTCATGTTGTTGATGCTGCAGATTTTAGGTCTTTCAGCAAGGCAGATACAGTGATATCAAGAGTGATCATGTTCAGCCCCAGCGGGTGTGGCTCAGCGGATTGAGCGTCAGCCTGTGAACCAAAGGGTCTCCTGTTGGACTCCCAGTCAGGGCACACGCCTGGGTTGTGGGTCAGGTCCCCAGTAGGTGGCATGCCAGAGGCAACTACACATTGATGTTGCTCTCCCTCTCTTTTTCCCTCCCTTCCCCTCTCTCTAAAAATAAATAAATAAATAAAACCTTAAAAAAAGTGATCACATTTAATGTTGCTCTCATGAAGCAAAAGAAATATGTTAATACAAATTACTACATAAACATAAGAACAATTAAATGATCATCTCCATACATTCTGAAAAAATATTTGAAAGCAATTCCATAACTGTGCCTCCTTTCCTGATCATTAAAAATAAAAAATAAAAAATAAATCCCAGCCCTGGCCAGTGTGGCTCAGTTGGTTGAATCGTCATCCCATAAACCCAAAGGTTGCAGGTTTGATTCTTGATCACAGCACAACCTTGGTTGTGGGGTAGGTCCCTGGTCAGGATAAGAGGTAGCTAATCAATGTTTCTCTTCTTCTCTCTTTCCCTCTCTTCCCCCTCTTTAAAATCAACAAGCATGCCCTCTGGTGAGGGGAGGGAGAAAAACCGCACCAAACTCCCAGTAAGTTAGGAGTAGAAGGAAACTTCCTTTGCTTTTAAAAAGCTTTCCAGAGTCTGCAGCAAAGTTCACACCCCATAACGAAGTATCATAAAAACATTCCTGTGACAGTCAGGAAATAGGTAAGGATATCTACTGTCATCACTACCTTAACTCATGTCCTCTCCAGTTCAATAAAAAATTAAAGAGAAATGAAAGGTATCAGCATTAGAAAAGAAGCTGTGCATCTCTCAGTATGTATAGTTTATATGATTTTGTACTTAGAAAAACCCAGGAGAATCCACTGAAAAACTATTTCTGACCTAAAAGAGGGCTCTTGGTGGCCTGACCTCTTCTGTGGATCTCCCTGGCAGCTCCTCCCCAGCAAGGACAGGTGACTTCAGCACAAATGAGACCCTGGCCTGCTTGTGCTGTGCTGTAGGTGGCACACTCTGCATTCTGCGCCTGTGTGGCTTCTCTCATAATGTAGATGGGAAATGGTCTGCTCCCACGAATGGATTTCCTTGCTTGTTTTTCTGATCCCTGATTCTGATACATCTTCTCAGAGCCCCCCCCCCAGAGCTCCCTGATGCCACAAGTCAAAACCCAAGCTCCTTAGAGTGGCATTGAAGACTTTTCAGGACCCTCAGAACCTAAGCCATCTGCAGGTTCATCTCAGGCACTGTCCTTCCTCCTCTCAGCTCCAGTGCCTGCCACCCTCCCCAGGCCCACTGAGCAAGGAGACCAGGGAGGCAGGTAGAAGGACTCAGAAGGGGGACCATGACACCAGGTCCTGGGAAAGGAGAAAAAGAGGCGGCGGTGGAGAGGGCGAGGGTTTTTGAGGGAAGGATACCCCTTACCTGATGATGTTCTCCAGATTCCCCTCCCCCAGATGCCGCAGGAACATGGCCTGGAGGTCACTCCAGTACAATGTGCTTTGGTGGGAGTCCGGCCCTGGCTCATAGTTCACATCCTCATTGACCACCAACACGTCATTCCCGCATGCCTGGCAGGATCCTCGGAAGGCCACATAGCCCAGAAGGAAGGCTGGCAAGTGGCAAGATGGAGATTCTTCTTATGCCCTCTCTGGACCCCAGAAATCTCCCCCAGCCCAGGCCCTCCAGGGTGGGGCGGAATGACTCTCACCCCCAGTGAAGATCAGCAGGGCCGTCAGGACCAGGTAGGGAGCGCCCCTTCGTCCTGCTGCTGCCCAGAGTCCAAGGTTTGGCCGCCCAGCTTGAGCACCCAGGGACTCAGGGCCACTCAGTTCCATGGCACAGAAGTGCACTGGTGGCCCAGCAACCTCCTCCCCATCTTCCTCTTCCTCCTCTGGGCAACCCTGCTGGGTGCCTTCCACATGCTTGTAGATGGTCTGAGAGGGTCGTGGGGACAACCTTTTCTGTGGGGAGCATGGTGAGCATGAGATTAGGGAAAGGTTTGTGGGGGACAGCAAGGGACCAGGCAATAACAGGGTCAGTGACTTTGGGGTACTAAATGAGCACAAGGCAAGGAAGGGTGTCCTGAGAGGCAGGTTGGAGGGGAAAAATTGAGGGGGGATGGGAGGGGCGAGCCATGGGGTTTAGGAGGGGGCTCAAGGGCCTAGAGAGGAGGCCTAAGGTGTTTCCCAACCCCACTCAGTCTTACCGCTCCCTGGAGTAGACCCCAAAGCGGCTCCATGCTCATGCCCCCTCCTGAGTCCTGCAGGCTGTTCCCCACCCCCAATGATAAACCGTTTGTGGGAGCCCTGTCAGGGCCCCTTATCAGCCCTGGCAGGCAGCCTAAGCTCTGGCGTTTCTTGCTCCCCCCAAGGGTGGGGGCACAGCCCTGGCCTCAGTCCAACCTTCCTCACATAGCCCCCCAGCCCAGGCTAGAGGAGGAGGGGTTGTCCCCTCCCCTGCCAATCCTTTCACAGTCCCACTCCTGCCCCATCCCTGCAAAACAATCAATTTTTGACCTTGGGACAGACTCTGGTCTCCCAGTTCCCATCAGGAGTGGGGGAGGGGTAGTGATGTCTGGGGAAGGTGTAGATATGGATGCCCCCACCCCTCTCCTGCTTCCACCCCTCCCAGTGTCCTGGGGACCCCTTCCTAGCTCCCCACCTTGAAAATCTCTGCTCCACCTCAGCTGGCTTGCAGGCCCAATGCCCAGGCCCCATAGCACATTAGTTGTCCTCTCTGTGTGCCAGCCCCAGTGGGATCCTAAGCTGAAGATGCAGCAGTGGTGTGACCTGGGGGTTTGGTCTAGCTATGTGGGTGTCTTGTCTCATGAGAATCCGACTGACATTTGGGTCTCAGGCTCCTACTGCTGGGGAGGGAAGGGCTTGAGTTGTAGCACATGGCCCCGCAGGACCAGTGAGTACTCTGGGATGAGGGTCCTGGAGTCGGCGACCTGTGGATCAAGGCCCACAGGTAGTGGTGGAAAGTCCTGGCCAAAGCATGGGCAGAGCTTTGTGACCTTGGACAATTCACAAAGACTTGTCCTTGGTCCTCTTTGGGCACTTCTACCAGTTTCGTGACTAAAGGACTTGGACCACACGTGTTTCTACTTCTTTTGGGCCTGGGGACCCAAGGAACACCATCACTGTCACAAACTGCTAAGTTTTACCCACAATTTCAGGCAAGGAGCATAGGTCCCCAAGCCAGGCCGGGGACCCCAGGACAAGTAGTTCTGGAACAGAAGGGCTCAGGGGTCTTGTGTGGGAGTCACCCCTAGGAAACCCCAATTCCTACCTAAGTTGGGTGAAAAGTTTTGATTTGCTGGGGCGCACCAGTGTCCGAGTCCCTGCCCCATTCCTGTCACCGCCAAGAGCCCGGGGAAGGAAGACAGCCGCGTGGCCCAGGCTCACCTCAGTTGCAGGTCCCGGAGTGCTGGGACAGACTCTCCGGCGGCCCGACGCCCCGCCCACCCCAGGCCCCACCTCTAGCCCGCCCACTCCGGCCCCGCCTCTGGCCCTGCCCTTACCTCCGCCCTTCCCTTGCCTCAGCCTTTTCTCTCCAGCAACCCTTTCCCACCCCAGCTTGGCTCCTCGCTGGGTGACTTATTGTGCGTCTCTGCCGGGTCCTCGCTGAGTGATCCTCCCTGGATCGCGGCACCTTTCAAACCTGAGGCATGCGTAGCTCCTGCGGCTCCGCACACCTTGCCCAGTGTCCTTCGTGGGATCACAAATGAATGCAGGAGTTGCCCTCTGCTCGCCAATCCCCAGACCCCTGCACCCACTCGCCACCCCAAGGAGGCCAAACTTTTTTTTCTTAAAACATTTTTACTCCTTTCAACCCAGAAACATCACAACCTAAGAGGACGAGAGGGGCGGGGAAAAGAAAGGGGCGATGGGGTGGGACAGGGTTAGGGCACTTCAATCTGAACTTAGGGAGGCCCAGCCGGGGAAACCCTCTCCCCTCTCCTTCTCGTCCCCTCCCCCACTGCTTTGTGCGAGCCTGTGGGTGGGGAGGAGGAGCCCTCAAGGGCACTTTCGCTCCACGCACTGCTTCCCGCCTTCTTCGTATTCCTGCTTGGAGATCCACATCTGCTGGAAAGTGCCCTGGGTACGAGAGAAGACGTTGGCGATGAGGCAGGCCAGGAGGAGTAGGGGAAAGCACCTCCCCAAATTCCACCTGTGCAGGCTCAGCCCCTGGAAATCCTCTTCCTGTTCCCCCCACCCCATCCTCAGGTCAACCTCCCTCCGGCAACGGCCTCCCCAACCCCCAACTCCCCCCACACACACACACAACGCCTTCATATTCTGGTGGTGAATATCCTACTTTCATATCGTTCAATCACAGTGCTGATTCATTCAACAAGTATTTATTGCGCACCTGCTACCCTGGGCCAGGAGCTGTTTTTGAGCTAGGTGGTGGAACTTACAGCCCCAGGCCAGCCAACCAATACCCCAACAACGGCCCCCTATCTCTCTCTCTCACACACACACACACACACACACACACACACACACACACACACACACTCATACTCATTTCTCCTCCACCAGGCATCCTATTGCTCCATCAGGCCTTACAAACTGGTCACGTCTTCCTTCATTAGCAAGAAAATTCTACCCTCACCATTCCTGCACCACCTAACTTGTGATGGAGTTGTCTTCATTATGGTGCCCCACCTCCCTATTGAAACTTGCCCCTTGAGGGTCTCCTGTACTGGGCATCTCAGACTGTCTCTTCTCATTGATGGTTGCTGTGTCTCTGCCTGAAAGTTGGTGCCTGTGTCCATGATTCTGTCCATTTTTCTCTCCTTGGCTCACAGAATAAGGCTTCCTGGACCAGCTCATCCACTCCCTGACTTTTCATGACTTAAAATCCCACCCCTCCCCCAATTTCCCATTTCCCTTGCAGATCTCTGTGCTGAGTCACAGAGCCAAATACTCAGCTGTCTTTTGGACACCTCTTCCTGAGTGTCCCTCAGGACCTCAAACTCAACACATCCCCCCCTGAGTTTATCATCTTCTCCTAGGTCTGGCCCAAACCTGCTTCTTTGGCCTTTCTCATCTTCTAAACTAGCATTGTCCAGTAGAGTGGCAACTAGCCACATGTGGTTACTGAGCACTCGAAATGTGGCTGGTCCAAACTGAGATGTGCTCCATGTAAGATACACACTGGACATTGAAGACGAAGTCCAGAAAAAAAGAATGTGAAATATCTCAATCACTTTTATATTGATCATACAATGAAACATCTTGGATTAAATAAAATATACATTTTTTAAACTTCATTTCACCTGATTCTTTGGGCTCTTTAAATATAGCTGCTAGAAAATTTTAAATTGCATATGTGACTCACATTATATTCCTATCAAACAGAGCTGCCAGAGGCTAGCACCCTGAGCCTCATCCTAGACTCCTCTCTTGCTTCTTGTATCCACTTCTCGGTCAAACCCCAATCACAGTGGAGGCCACTGAGCCCAAGTGAACTTGCTAAACCAATGTGTGACTATGTCTGCCCACTGCCTTTGGCCTTACCTGCCTCTCCACCTGTTCCAAGCACCCTCTCTCCCTCTTTACCTCTTGAGTTCTTACTCAGTTTTCCCATCTCAATTTCTTTCTTTTTTTAAATTTTTTAAGACTTTATTTTAGACAGAGGGGAAAGGTGGGAGGAAGAGAGGGAGAGAAACATCAATGTGTGGTTGCCTCTTGCGTGCCCCACGCTGGGGACCTGGCCCACAACCCAGGCATGTGCCCTGACTGGGAATCGAACAGGTGACACTTTGGTTCACAGGCTAGTGCTCAATCCCCTGAGCCATACCCCCCTGGGCCCATCTCAGTTTCAATACTCCTTACAGTCTCTTCATGACCCCTGAACTGGATCAGGTCCTTCCTTAAAGAAATGCCCTCACACTTCATGGTGACTTCCTGTTTAATGATCTGGGCCTCTAAGACTGTACCTGCTCATGGAGGCAGAGACCGTGTCAGGCTGTCTGTGCACTTCCAGCACACAGGAGGCCCACAATAACTGTGTATGGCTGACATGCTCAGCCCTGAGCTAACTTCAGACTATTAGCCTCCTGTCTTTCTGACCCTTGTTTTTGTCTCCCTGGGGGCTCCCCCCTCCAGCGGATGTCCTCCTTGTCCTTTCATGCCTCTGCTATCCCCTCTGTGTGGCTGACACCCTCCAGATGTAGTTTGCATCTCTAGCTCCCTGCTCAACATCTTGCTTCTGCCCCAGCAGCAGGTCCAAACTGAACTCACCACCTATAGCCCCAGAACCAGCCTGCTTGCCTCCTTCTCTAACTGCCCCTTGTTCTTTACCCCTCTCTACAATTCTAGGACTATATAGTCTCCTTGCAAGCTCCCCTCACATCCAGATCACACCCAGATCCCCAAAGACATAGTCTTCTCAAACATGCCTATGACTGTCACCTAGCCTTGCCCCAGACCTTCAGTGTCTCCTCTCTGCTGAGTACAGAGGATGCCTCACCCTGGCACGCAAGGCCACCCCAATCTCATCCCAACTAACCTCTCTTGTTCCTCTGCTCCCTGATTTGTGACCCGATGGAACACTAACCCTTCTGGGATCACTAACTGCCCTTTCTCAAAAATAAATATTTGTTGAATGAATACATGAAGAGAGAGGCAAGGCACTGGGGCTGCCTGGGGCTTCCCCTTCCACCCAGTCAGAACCAGGCCAGACCCCTTCCCACTCACCAGTGAGGCCAAGATGGAGCCTCCAATCCAGGGGCTGAATTTGCGCTCCATGGTGCTGTTGCTGGCAATGAGTTTCAGTCGCATGCTCTGCAGGGAAAGAAGGGCTGGGGGAAACAGGTGCCTGGGTTCTGGGAAAGGACAGAGCCAGGGGCAGGGAGGACTGGGAAGGCACAAGGGGAGGGATCTGCTCTGGTGGCCAGAACACTAGATGTTTGGAAAGAAGGAAGGACTTAGTGTCAAAGGGCTGACCCAGGACCTGAGTCCAGGGCCCTGGCTGGCATTGGGCTCCTACCGGTGGGGTCTTCTGGGACAGCTCTCGATTGAGCCTGTCAGTGAAGCCCTGAAGCAGTGTGTTCCCACCAGTGACAATGACACTGCCATATAGACCCTGAGAGCAGGGGGGAGGAGTGAGCAGACAGGCAACAGCCCTTCCCTGTCTCCGCGCTTCTCCTAGGCCCCTTTGCCCAGCCACGGGCTCCGGCCTCACCGGGCGAATGTCGATGTCACACATGCCGATGCTGGTGGTCACCACATGGCCCACACCTAACATGGTGTTCCCTGAGAGGCCCTGCAGAGAAAGATTACCTGGGTTTTGGGCCCTCTGCCCTCTCTACCCAGGTTCCTATGACCTTTCCCAGCCTCCCCCACACCTTGGCATCCAGGGACCCAGCCAGCCCCACCACAGTGCCCTCCAGCCAGCCCAACCTTGACATTGGAGGGATCAAACAGGCCCTCAGGGATGCGGAGTCGCTCAGCACCATAGTCTGTGTTGTAGCCATTGGGCATCTCATAATGCACTGTGGGCATTTGTGCAGCCACCCTGCCCAGGAAGAAGGAAGACTTTGTCCAGGGTACTCATAAAGGACCAGAGGTCCCCCTTGAGCCCCAGGCCCTCTCTCCTACATGCCCCCCACCCTGCAGCTGTAGGCCCCACTCACTGCTCGTCGTAGGGAGAGTCTGAGACCTGCAGCACAGAGGCCTGGAAGTCCTGGATCACCTCCTGAGAACCCAGGGAGGTGGTGAGGGTCAGCTGCCCTCCTCAGCCCTTCTCCCCAACCCGCCTACAGGGCCTCTGTCCCTTCCCTTCCATTCACGGTGGGGGGCTAGCAGCTAAGGAGGAGGGTTTTGGCGGGTTTTCTTCAGCGCCTCACATTGCACATGTAGTTATGCCAAGACTTGGAAACCTGGGGTAGCTTCTCCTTCTTCTTCCAGTTTGGGGGGGCACCCTCTCGTACAGGCTCCTGTGGGGGCACAGCCTATGAGCACCCTTCCTCAACCCACACTTGCCCAGCCCACCCTGACCACACCTGCATTCCTAGCACTTGCTGGCTTTGCAGCTAACAGGCACTAGACTCTATGCTATGTGGCCCACAAGAGACGTTTCTCTCCTTCCCTGTTAGAGGAGGGATAATGGGGAGAGCCACGCATGCAATGCGTATAGCTAATATGAAAGGCCTGGGTCAGAGAAAGCTGGAG
The DNA here is from genome assembly GCA_007922815.1 of Macrotus californicus. Taxonomy (NCBI): domain Eukaryota; kingdom Metazoa; phylum Chordata; class Mammalia; order Chiroptera; family Phyllostomidae; genus Macrotus; species Macrotus californicus. The sequence goes on from VMDR010002181.1 coordinate 70,390, forward strand.
GAATAGGAAATACAGTGGGAAACCAGAATCTTAAGGAAACAGTCTTTACCGAGCCACGTTCCATGGGGTGGTCCAGGGAAGACCTTGCATGCAGTATCTCATTTGACACAGCAGCCTTATACACTATTATTCCACTTTACAAGGGAAGAAAATGAGGCTTGGGAAACCTCAGTCTCATGCTTTAAGTCACACAGCTCTTACATGGTAGAAATAGACCTTGAACCTGAGTCTGTTGGACCCCAGAACTCACCACACTGGCCCTTCATATCCTGCTACTAGCTGGTTGTGTGACCTAGGCTACATCCCTCAGCCTGTCTGGATCTCTGATGCCTTGATTGAAAGTTGAGAAACTGGACCCAGTGTCCTCTGGGGGCCCTGCTGTTCCTGTTCTTATATCTATTGAGTCAGTGGGCTGACAGTCATAAGGTGAGTGCCCAAGATGCCCCAGAGGCCCCACCTTGGCTGCAATCATGTAAGGTGGGATGATGTCAATGGCCATTTCTTGGAAGAGCTCCCGGCACTGCATGGAGATGAAGTCCCCTGCCAGGGGTGACTTGACAATGCCTAGAAGGGGAGGGGGTGTCAGGGCCTGGCCTCCCAAGGCACCCCCAACCTTGGCTGAAGCCCTACCTTGCTGCAGGACATAGCCATCATGCACTGGAATGGCTGTGGTGTGGGTGGCCCCACTGTCCAACACCAGGCCCGTGGAGCGTCCATTTGCAAAGCTGGTATGGAATGGATAGGTCAAAGAAACAGCAGCAGCAAATGCTGGGGCAGGGACCCAGGTCTGAACTGGTCACTCTCTGCTATCCTGAGGTCCAGCCCATTCCCAGTCTGCAAATTTCTCCTGGTTTGTGACCCATCTGCTAGAGGAAGGCTCCTGAGACCCCTGTCACTTTTTCCCTCTGAATCACATCTTCCCCTCTATTCCTTCCTTGTGAGCTCCCAGCCTCTCTTTAGTCTTGGTTTTATGTCCTATGGGCTCCTTGAAATTAGAGGCCATATTGCCCCAGTGCCTAGCAAGGCAGATCCTGAAATAAACAAATAAATACTGATTAGCTATTTGGGAAGGAAACTCCATTTTGTCGGATACCCCTCCTTCCTTTCTCTAGACCCAGCTCTTTCTGTCTACTTGGCCCAACCCAACTCTTTCTCTCTCTCTCTCTCTCCTTGCTCAATCTGATCAAGAAGTGGGAAGTGACTGCTGAGCTGGCGACCTCAGGGTCCAAAGCATTTAGCCCATAGGGGCTCTCTATGCGAATGGGGCTCATGGAAGTACCTGCCCCTCCAGGATTTATCTCCATAGAATCAAGCCCAACGCCCAGCTCAGCACGACAGACACCCACCCTGGCCCTCCACCCAGGCAGAGTAGCTCAACTCAGAGGATACGCAGTAAGCACAGCTGTCTTGCATAAGAAGAAGGCAGGAATGTTGTATTGCTCGAACATCAGCTCCGTCAGCTTCTCCCGCTTGGCCCGTGTGTTCCACTGTGGAGAAAGTGCAGGAGGGGAGGATTCAGGAATGGAGAGGCACAGACCCATGCACATCCACACAATTTTGACTGGGAACACAGGTCAGTCCCCTTGACCTGTATAGGTCTTTAGAATGTGGGAAATACAAAGAATTTTGAAGATCACAATCCAAACACAGCTGAAGAAGACAAAACTCAGAGAAAGACAGTGACTTGCTCAAGGTCTCACAGAAAGCTCTTACTAGAGCTGGGAATCATAGTCTCTTGACTCCTGGCCTGGTGTTATTTATTGTACAGTATACACACTTCAGGCTCCTCCCAGCCTCCAATAGATTTCTCTTCTTCTCCCATTCTAATCATTTCAGAGACAAGAAAGCTGGAGATACATCTGAGTAAAAAGGATGGACTGAATACAAACATCTATTTTGTTCCCTTCCAGGATTCCAGCAAAACTAAAATAAAAGGATACTTTAAAAAGACGTAAACCCACAAAAAAACAACAAACACATGAAAAGATGCTCAACACTAATGGCAATTAGGGAAATGCAAATCAAAAGCACAATGAGATACCACATCACACTAATTATGATGGCAATGATAATTTGGGGGGAAAAAGAAAATAACAAGTGTTGGAAAAGATGTGGAGAAATTGAAACCATTGTTCATTGCTAGTAGGAAAGTAAAATGGTTCAGCAACTGTGGAAAACAATTGGCAGTTCCTCAAAAATTTAAATATTGAATTATCATACAACCCAGCAATTCCACTCTTAGTTATATACCCAAAATAATTAAAAATATGTACTCAAACAAATCTTGTACACAACTGTTCACAGCAGCACTATCAGCAATGGATAAATAGAAAAACAAATTGTGGTATATCCATACAATGAAATATTACTCAGTCATAATAAAAACTAAAGTACTAATATATACTACAACATGGACTAATCTCAAAAACATTATGCTAAGAATACAGACTCAAAAAGTCACATGTTGTATGATTCCATTTCTATGAGAAATCCAGAATAGATATACCCTAGGTACAGAAAGCAGATTGGTGGTGGCCAAGGGCTGGAGGCAGGGGTAGTGGAGAGAAACTGTTTTATGAAAATGGATTTTCTTTTGGGGTGAGGAAAATGTTTTGGAACTAGATAGAGATGAGGCTGCACAACATTTGAATGTATTAAATTGTTAACATTAAAAAGGTTAATGTTATGTCATGTGAATTTTATGAGAGAAGGAAACCCTTGAAGATTGGGAATAATAAGAAAGGAGAAAACAGCAACCTATTTTCCAAGGTTGGAAATCAAATAGGTGAGTGGTAATTGATTTAACAGATCCAAGAATGATGACTCATAAGCCAGTATAGAAAAAAACCAGGAACAACCTGTGTTAAATTGCAGAATCCTCACAGGGCTCAGGAATTGGTAGTTTCAGGTATCTCTGGAAGTGAAGAAGGCAAAGCTAAAATAAGATTGTTTAAAGCTATGCAAATAACAGATCCCTAAACTCTCTCTCCAATTCTATGTTACTAAGCTATTGCCCTAACCTCAGGGGGAAAAAAAACCCTGGAAGTTTACTCTAAACAGAGTAAAACTGCAGACCTCTGAACTAGTGCAACACTTGACACAGTTGGGAGTGAGGACACTATACTTAAAATGGGGAAATTAAATGATTCGAGGCACATGGAATGCAGAGAATATCAGCCCTATTCTCTCACTTGGTTCTCAGAATGGGGGTGGCCAGGCCTGTCTTTAGGGTGGAAATCTTTCCTATGGGCTACATCAAAGATCAGAAGATTCCAATTATCAGAGCCTGCCTAACAAACATCCCAGTCAGATCAACTTCTAGCAAAAATCATAGTCAACATGTCTCCCACCCCACACAGCTTCCTATCAGCTTTGTAGTCCTCTATCTTAATCATAAGCAGACAACCAACAATTCGCATAAATCTAAGAAAATCCTCTAAAATGAGATAGAGACCCCCCAAAAGGGCAGGGGAAAAAAGCAACTTAGAAGAACAGAGCTTATGCAGAAGCACAAAAACTTTCAAAAGCAAAACCAAAATTTATAATATGCTTATCAGGTAAGAGATGATATTGCACCCATGAAACAAGAATAGGATGCTCTAAAAAAATGACATTTGTGTAACAAAAAAAGAGCTCCTGAAAATTAAAAATATAGGAACAGAAATGAAAAACTCAGTAAAAGGATTAAAAATAAAACTGAGGGACTATCTTGGAAATAGAGGAAAAAAATATAGCAGTGGAAAAGATACAAAAATTAGAGAACCAGTTCAAGAAGTATAAAATCCAAATAATAATAATAATAATATTTCCCAAGAGAGAGAACAAAGAAAATTGAGATAAATAAGTAATTTAAGTTATTGAATTGACTAATTACTGAATTATTTTTCTTACTGTTTGAAAGACATAGGTTTCTAGATTGAAGGGACCCACTGAATGTCTACAGCAGTGATTTTCAACCTTTTTCATCTCATGGCACACACAAGCTAATTACTAAAATTCTGCAGCACACCAAAAAAAAAAACACAACCATATATTTTTTGATGATCTGACAAAAAATAGGTATCATTTTGATTTATTCACACCGGGTGGCTATTGATGTGTTCGCTGTTGTCATTATTTTTAAATTTGACAATCTAAGAGAAAAGAGGTTGGTGACCCTGATTGAATAGTCAGGCATTGCATGTTTTAACAATTCTTGTGGTACACTGATTGAAAATCACTGATCTAGAGCAATGGATGAAAGTAAACCAATATAATTGTGTGAAATTATAGAAAACTGAGGACAAAGCAAAAATTCTATAAACTTTCAGAAAAAAATACATCAAAGGATCAGAAATTAGATGTTTTCTGCCTACTTGATGGCAACAGTAGGTGCTGTAAGACAATGGAGAAATACCATCAAGATAATGAAGAAAAATGATTTCCAAATTGCAATGTTATACCTAGCTAAGCTAGCAATACAAGGTCAGACATGCAAGGTCTCAAAAAGTTTACTTTTTGTGACTTTTCTAGGATAATTACTGAAGGATGTGCTCCATGAAAATAATGGAGTAAATCAAGAAAAGGAGTCATGAGATACAGGAAACAGTACTTTTAACATAAGATAGAAGCAAAGGGATTCCCTATGATGATGGGGAAGGGCGATGTCAGGATGATAGCTATGTTCTCTGTGTAGAAGGCAAACAGTCCAAAGTGGAGCAAATCAGTGGGTTTTGGAGAGATTTTCTTCAAGAAGATGAAATTGATAAAGAAATTAAAGAAATTAAAGTTTTGAGAAAAATATAAACAACTGATGAATAATTTAGGGTCACACTGTAAGTAGATAGAAAACTATGCAAAATAAAAATCAAGACAATTTTTAGTTCTAGGAAAAACAAAAGGTCGTGCAGTAAAGGAAAAGTAACCAGAGTTTACTGCCTGGCTCAACCCTGATTAGCATAAATAATAATAACAATGTAAATACTGAATATTGATCTTAGAAAAACCTAAAATACAACTGTACTTGAAAGTGGGAGTAAAAATTATGTATGATGTGGGCTGGGAAAGGAAAGAGAGCTTAATGCTCATTTTCCATAGTTGGAAATCCATAGATAATGCCTAAAACTAGAAAAGCAATTTAGGTCTATTATTTAAAGATGTCGCGGTCCTGTCTGGCAGGACCACGTGTCGTTGTGGAATGCTTGTCCTATATCCCCAGACAAGTGATGAACAAATTCATGTGGACTAAAGAAATCCGGTGGAGAAAAGGGATGAGTGGCCGACCTCTCAATGATCAAGAGAGAGGGGCCCCGACCCCTTGCCTTGACAGGCTTTTATTGAAATTCCAGGCCCGTTACATTCAGGGTAGTCCTCATTTACTACGCATAGGTTTGTTTTAGGTGGTTAACTATTATAGAGAGCAAAGAAAGGAATGTTGCAGATCACTTCAAAGATAAAATACAAAGTGGAGAGGAGGCTTAGCTAGTTACACATATACTTTGGAAGTTTGGCCCAAGTCAAAGTAAACTTCTGCTGCCTCCATCCCAGGTGAGGGAGTTTTTTGCAAGAGCAAGTTTTAAAGCGGCCTAGGTACAATGCAGGCCTGATTCCCCACAGGAGACCTATCCACGAATGTCACCTGCACACCATATGCATCTGGACTGCGTTCAGAACCAGAGCTGAGTCACGGGTCACATCACACACGAATAGGTTCCCCATATAAAGATATGACAGAAAATGACAAAAATAAGCTAAAAGAGAGAGAAGCAGTTGCCTCTAGAAAAGAGGAAATGGAAGGAAGGTATGAATGGCAGTTTTTTTCTTAACATACTTTATAAGGAAAATTGATTGTTTATATGTACACATAATATTGACAGAAATTTAAGTTAAAAGGTCAAAAAAGGACTTTACCAGAAAAAAAGAAGTGGATAAGGCTGACTTGGAGAAGGGTGAGTAGGTAGAGTAGGAGGAGAGACAGGGATGGAGACTAAACCAGGGAGGAAGGAAAGTGGTTGAAGAGGATGTGGTTGGAAGGAAAGTCTGAAAATTGAGGTGGAGTGATTGATGGCAGTGGCTTGAGGAGAGAGGTGAATGGTGGATCCCAGGGTTGCCCTAGGGGCTGGGTGAGGCACTTACCGGGGCCTCAGACATGAGCACTGGGTGCAGGTTTGGCTCGGACTTGACGTGTTTGCTGTAGGTGTGATCCAGGATGGCGCGGAAGCACTCCCAGTCCTCGACTGGGGTCAGGAGACCAGCGGGAAAAGATGAAAGTGGGTAGGTAGGAAGGGGTCCAGAGAAGGGAAAGAAATGAAGGGGAAAGACCAAGTCCAGGGGAGGGAAAATAAGACCAGCTCCAGTGGAAATGCCCCCTTCCCAGATATCTGGTGAGGTCCCTGGGCTGGGAACTGGGTAGCTGTGGGAAGCAGTAAGGGGATCTCTGGGACTTGGGTAGCTGCAAGGAAAACTCCATGAGTGTGGGGTGCTGTGTCCGGGGTTGTGGGTTGGGCTCCGGTCTGTGTCAGGAGGCAGTGGGTGGGGGCCTCTTACTCATGCCATTTTTGAGAGGTGACATGACCTCCGCTCCATCCCGAGGCACATGCAGGGCGTTGGTGTCGATGTGAAAGATCTTCCCTTTCTTCTCTTTCTCTCCCTCCAACTCCAGCCCGCCCCCCTCCTCCGCAGCCAGCAGCCCCACTGTGGTAGGGAAATCAGCCTGGAGGGGTGAACCGTCAGGAAGAGGAATCAACCTCTTGCCCCAGGCCAAGCCCTTGGCAGGGCCCTCAGCCCGCCCCTGGGTTTACTCCCATATTCCTGCTTAGCAGAGCTTCTCTCTGGGCTATGAAAGCCCAGCGTTTCTGAGAAGGCAGGAGGGGAGCCCGGAGGCCCTAGGATTTGGGGAGGGGGCTGGAAGGCTCACCTTGGGGCAGTCCTCCCCAGCGTACCCAGCGCGGACTGAGAAGGAGCCAATGTCAAAGACCAGCGCCCCCACCTCATCTGTGCAGGGAGACAGGCATGTGAGCGAGGTCTCTCCCAAACTCTCTCCCCCTGGAGAGTTCCGAGGAGAGGTCAAGGCAGAGCCATAGTCTCGTCACTTTCCACATTGGCTGGGGCAGGTGAGAGCTCGGTGTGGAGTCCAGGGTCCTGGGAGTGGGGTGTCAAGCTTCCAGAATCCCTTCTTGCCCAGTGGCCTTGTTCAGGGCCACTTTCCTTTCTGGCAAGGAAGGGGCCAGGGGCCGGACAGTGGTGGGTTGAAGGGTGGAGAGGTTGGGCCGGGTACGCGGGAGTTGGGGAGAACCGAAGGTAGGAATGGCGCAGGACCCAAACCCGGGGCTGGACCCGTTCGAGCGCTGAGGTGACAGGCCCCAGGTACCCAGAGCTTGGGTCGCGCCGGTTCGGGGCGCAGGGCTGCAGGTGAGGCCGCACCATGCTTGGGAGCCCGAAACCGGAGGCTCGCTCACCTCCGCCGTAGACACCCCCGCTCATAGTGCCCCCTTAGCGCGGCTGGCGGCCCGAGGGCGGCGGCGGAATCAGCACCGAGGTGGCCGGACAGCTCCCGGGATCGGCGGGGCGGGGCGGGGCGCAGGACGGCCAATCGGGAGGCCGGATCCCCCCACCCCAAAAGCACCGCGGATTGGCTACAAGGAGAGACAATAACCAAGCCAGGAGCCGCTGCTTTAAAGGGACAGACACCTCAACATTAGGTGGCGGAGAGGGGATAATCCGGTGGTTAGCAAGGACGTAGAGACCGGCCCGAAGTGACAGGCAGGCAAAGAACAGGAGCACTAAAGAGATGGAGACACTGTCCATCCGGAGACCAGGACTTTGCAGCGTGACTGCTGGAGCCCTTGATCCCTTACTTTGTAAAATGGGATCAAGAATAAATAAAATCTTTTTAGAAATAAAAATAAAATGGGGTCAAGGAGAGGATGCCATAGGTCGGGAGAGTGGTCCATCTCTCGGGCTCCTGAGAAAGCTTCTGCCGTACCCAGGCCTAAATGAAGTCACCAGGAGAGAAAGGGAAGGAGAGGGAGATGTACGGGACGGTGTGCGTCTCCATCTTCTTCGTTTCTTGCTACTCTTGTCTTTCTGATGGCCCCTCTTTTCCTTTGCCATCCCCTGGTGACTGGGCCTTATACATACACACGTGCACACACTGGTATACATTTACACATTGTGCTCAGCCAACCTAGCTTTAGCTTCCTTTCCCTATCCTTCTATCTTCATCTGTTCCCAGAAGGCATTTACCAAGTAAGCCACTAGAAGTCTCCTAGATTCTTCTGGGCTCCTGGCATGAAGCCACCTCCACAGCAGTTTTGATAGCGAAGGTGAGGGAGGAGCTCTGACAGCCTGGCTTAGCTGTGAGACTCTTATGTGAGCATGTGTGTAGGCGTGTGCCTATCATAATGTGTGGGTACATATGTGCATGTGAATACACCTGTGTTGGGGGCACTGTCACCTACTTGTTTGAGGGTAGGAAGAGCATTAAGATCAGAGATGGCAGAGGAATAACACGCTGTGTGATGGTAGCATGCTCCTGAAGATTCTCTGCTCACCAGATGCCCCCTCTGGAAGGACAGATGGTTTGAGCTGGCTCATTGGTAACCTCCTGGCAACGTGGGTATTTTACAGGCCATGGGTTCATTCCAAGTCCAGGCCTGGCTCCCCAGACTGGAGGGGTCCAGGCTTCAATGGGAGGGACGAGTTATAGGGGAGAAAAGCCAACTCAAGAGCTGAGAAATTGAAATATTTTTGAGTGACATTAGGTCAGTCATTGGCTGCTATAAATTGAGGCCTGGATAAATTGGATGAGCCCCTTAACCTCTTGGCACCTCCATTGTTTCATCTCTCAAAATGCTGAGGGGGGGATTATAGGGACACTGGAGGGGAAATTGATCCTATTTGTGGCCATCATGTCTCCTTTTGTGACATTTAATGATGTTCCTTCACATCTCCTGTAAGTTCACCTTGTCAATTCCCACTACTCCCTCCCCCACCTCACTCTGGCTCTCACATTAGGAAACTGCCCCAGTTGAAAGAAACCTTACTGCTCCAATTCCTAGATTTTACAGGGATTTCCCCAGATAGAGGCGGAGCCCTGTCTTGGGTCACACAGCCAAGTGAGACAGAGCCAGGACTAGAACTCACATCTGTTACCAGCCAGTTGACAGATGACCTTGTTTCATAACCCCTTTGTGTCCCTTTCTAAACTTCACTGCTCCATCTGTAAGAGTGTTGTAGGACTCAATCTGATGCCACAATCAAGTGCCTGGCTGTGACCTGGGCATCTAAGACTATTTAGTAGACACTGGGTCCCAAGAAAGTCCCTGGGGAGTTTTTGAGGCTTTAATGTTATTATTCATAATTTAGAAACCTGTAGTCTCTCTGGTAGTGAGAAGTCCCTGTGGTAATGTTCTTGTGATGGTGGGTGCAAAACTAGTTGGCTAACTACAGGACTAGATTTGATTGACCTCCCAGTCAACTGTGGCCAATCTTCATTTGTCATGGAATCTGACATGCTATTCTACTGTATTACAGAAGTAGTTAAAGTTAAAGTTTATTGATATATTTTATGCATCCATTCATTGCTTTAACAAGCATCTTTAATGCCTACTATGTGCCAGGCATTGTGTGTGGCATAGGAATACTGAAGTGCGTAAGATAAATCCCAGCCCTCAGGGAGTGTGGGTATAGTGGGGAGCTCAGATACCCATGAAAGTGGGATGAAATGGAGGCCCCAAAAGGGAGGGGCCACCTGTTTCCAAGAGTCCAGGGAGGCTTCTAGAAGTGAACTTTGAGCTGAATTGTGAAAGACGAATAGAGGTTCTCTGGTGAACAAGGTGGCAAAGGTCTTCATCACAGAGGATAGCTTGTGCAAAGGTCTAGAGTCATGAACATTTCTGGCATATGTGAAAATGGTTAGGGGCTCAGTGTAGAAGGAGGACTGGATACGAACTGGTGGCTGAAACCACTGTCAGGGAGATTAGACTGAAAAAGTAGTAAAAGAGCAATTCATTCATGCCTGAACTCTACTTTTATTTAGCAAACACAAGGTGTCTACTATGTGCCATGCACTGTTAAAAATGCTTTACAAATATTACGTAATTTAGTCTTCATAATGACCTGATTATTATCTGCATTTTGCAGGGGAAACAGAGGCATGGAGAGGTTAAATGACTTGCCCGAGGTCACTCAGTTGGTAAGTGACAGCTGAGATTTGACATGTGACAAGTATTGATCCTGGGGAAAATGTTGCCATGCTTCTATTCATTTCATAGATATTCTCTAGGTGTCTGATAAGACACTGGGAATAAAATGGCTTACATAACTTGATGCAATTCTCATCAGGTTTAATGTCTATCCTGGAAGATGAAAAATTAAACAATTAATTCAATAAAGTCATCTGGAAGTTCTCTAATTCCAGGCCTACATTCAGATTGGCCAAATCTGAGCACCTGACAACGACATCAAAGATAATAGGGCCAGGACCCTTAGACCCCACACCTTGGAAATGATTTAGCATCTTGTGAAGGGCCTGCTCATTGCTTGGTGAGCTGCCCCCCATGCTCCACGCCCCGCAGCCCTTTGACAGATATTACAAGTGCCTTGGCTTCACAGGGATTCCCTAGCTAGGGGTGGCAAGTGCCCAGAAATAGTCCAGTAAGGCTACAATAGGAGTGCAGCGAGCATTGCAGTGGGGCACATACAACAGCATGGTCAGGGGGACAATATTGAAACTAAGCTTGAGAAAATGACCTGAATTTTCCCAGCTGACAAGGAAATAGAGTTGAAGTGAGGGTGGAAGGCATTCTGACTGAGTAAAGGGGACAAGACCCAGACTGTGTCATGCAAAGAAGTTTGGTCCTTCTCATGGAATCAACGAGGAACTATTACATGGTTTTGAACAGCAACATTATATTGGAATATTATATGTTCCAATCTGCATTTGAGAAAGATATCTCTGGCAGTGTTTTTTGGTAGGTTGATTAGAGGGGGTCTACCTTAGAGTCTAGGAAATAGGCAAAAACTGGTTGGCATACAATAGGAGGGATGGATTTAAGCAATATAAAACAGGCAGCATTGACAAGATGTATCCACCAGTGACATAGACCGCTAGCTTTACATCAGTAGCCACTTCCTTCTTTCTTTCTTAATAATGTTTTGGCTAAGTATGTAGCTAGAGACTACATTTCCCATGCCTCCTTGCATCTGATCACCTTCTGAGCAGAAGTTAGTGGTGTCCTTAAACAGAAAAGCACTTGTGCTTCCCACTCAACCTCCTCTTCTCAATGGATGAGATTCAAGTGTGGTAGTGGAAACTGCCTAGGCCACAATGGACCCAGAGATGGATGCTATGTGTTGAGGATGGCAGGGATGCCCCCATTGCCCTGGAGGATCTATTTTGGGGTTGTCACTTAAGCCACTGAATTTTTGGGACTCTGTTATAGCAGCTTGGACTATACTAACTAGTTGACCATTGTTTGGATATGTGCAATGAGGAAGTGAGAAGCTCCCAGGTGGATAGTGATAACCGGACCGAGAGATTCAGAGACAGGGTAGGGTTGGGCAGAGTTGGGTGGGGTGGAAGAAGGTTAACTTAGTTTTGAATATATTTGAGAGGACTGGTATGTAGTCAATGTTTTAACAACCAGCCCTTTGGGAAAGGGGAGCCCTGATTTGAAACATTTGCTGATTCCATGGTGTAAATACGCCCACCATGATGATGACAAGTTACTACTATAAACATGATTTCACTGAACAAGGAATGAGGAAGAGAGGTACACAGTGCGATCTGGTTAGCTGGTCTGAGTTGGCACAAGCTGACTCCAGCACACCGCTGTCCATGAGCATCCAGATGGAGATATTCAGTCTGCAGTTGGACATAGGCCAAGTCTGCACATGAAGAGAGCTGGGCTGCAGATAGAGGTTTGAGAACTATGAGCAATTAGCGGGTAGTTAAAGTCACAGTAATGAATAAAGTCACCAGTGAAAAGCACAGAGAGTGAGAAGAGGAGGCTGAAGTCAGGATCCTGGAATAAGGCACTGTTTACAGAATGCCCTAAGGAGAGGAAGAAGGTCAAGGAGAAGCCTGAGAAAGAATAGTCAGAGAAAGGAGGAAGTGTTCCATGACCTGTCAGAGCTAGGTTCTCCACGGGTGCTCCAGGGCTTCTGCCTTCTCAGAGAAATTGATCATTTATTGGTCATCCCCTACCTCTCAGTATCCTTCACCTCCCTTACCCACCCCCACCCACCCATCCTTCCCATTATCAGCTAAACAAGCTCTAGTAGCTCCCATTAAAATATACATATCTTGCTCTGCCTGGTGTGGTTCAGTGGATTGAGCATTGGCCTATAAACCAGAGTCCCTGGTTCGATTCCCAGTTGGGGCACATGCCTGGGTTGTGGGCTGCTCAAAAAGTGACCATGTGTTGAGGTTTCTCTCCCTGTCTTTCTACCCCACTCCCCCTCTCTAAAAGTAAAATAAATAAAATCTTTTAAACCTCCCCCCCTCAAAACACATATATCTTGACTCCACATTCTCCTTCCACTCCTACCCCACCTTTCCACACCCCCTCCAAGCCAAGATTCCCAAAGCCTTGGCCACTTTGGTTGTCTCCACTGCCTCATTTCTCACCCTCAGCCCACTGCAAGCAGAGCATCCATTGCAAATTCTCCAGCAAAGTCACCAGTGGCTTCTACTTATTCCTATGTGCACTTCCCAGTCCAGTCTTGCTTCATCTCTCTGCACCATTCAGCACAGTTTACTGTTCCCTTTTTGGAATGCTTTTTTCTTTTGGTTTCCAGAACTCACATTCTCCTGATTTTCTACTTAGCTCTCTGGCTTCTCCTTTGGCAATTTGTTCTCCTCTGCCTGACCTCTAACGTTGGAGCTCCTCAGAGCTTGGTCTTAGGCCATCTTGTCTTTTCCCTGAACCTCTTTATGACTTCATCTGCTCTAAAATGCCACTCACTCTCAAGGCTCTAATCCAATCCAGTCTCTTCTGCTGAGCCCCAGACCTGTTTGCATAGCCATCTAGTGAACATCCTTCCTTGCACCTCACCTAGGCACTTCAGACCTAACACATCCCAAATTAAAACCCTTGATCTTCCTTCCCAAATGATCTGCTGTCACTAAGTGGCACTGCCAGGACACCAGCTCTAATTGTTATTTCAACAGTCATCTATCATCTATCTCCTTTGTAAACTGCAAGCTCCCTTCAGGCAGAGAGGATTCATATGTTTGGGACTGCAGTCTCAGTGCCTTGGACAGTAGGTGATAGATCTTTGGGATTTGATAAATATTTGCCAAATGAGTTAAAATAGGGAAGCATATTAACACAGAAACCAAAATGAGAGGAAGCAGTGTCAGATGTCCTATAAACAAAATTGGGTTCTATTCCTACGCTGCTAGTTTTTAAATGACTTCAGGGAAGTCACTTTGTGCATCTGTAGATGGAGAGGAATTTGATTATCTGTAGGGTCCCTTCTAAATTCTAACATCTGATTGACATCTATTATCTACTGCTAATATATCAATGAACTTGTAAGTGCACATAAATGGAATTTGTGCATAAAAAAGAATGTGAGCCCTGGCTGATGTGGCTGCATGGGTTGAGCGCCAGCCTGTGAACTAAAGGGTACCTGGCTGGATTTGGAGTTGTGTGCCAGGTCCCCAGTGGGGGATGTGTGGGTGGGGGGCAACCACACATTGATGTTTCTCTCCCTCTTTTTCTCCCTCTCTTCTTCTCTAAAAATAAATAAATAAAATCTTAAAAACATAAGAATATGACTTTTTGCTTTGAAAACTATTTTTAGTGCCTATAACAGAGGCTAAATAAAAGTGTCTGTTTTGATACTTTACTTTAAAATTGCATGAGGATTCAATGAAGACTATTCATTGACTTGAACTTTCCAGAGCATCTTCACAGTCCGTGGGGATATCATAACAATCCAAGGTGATTTGCAGGATAGGTAGCTGTCAACACACTCATTTTACAGAAGTGGAAACAGGTCTTTACTTACATTCTCATCCCTTTACAGGGATGATCCACAGGGAGGTTCATCAAGAGGCTAGTATTGTTACCATTGCACAGTAAATTCGCTAAAGCTGCCTTTATTCATATCCCTATTATGCAGCCCTAGGAATCATTTCCACTACTATAAAATGAAAACAATGCTAGTACTTGACTTCATGGTATTGTCCTAAGGATTAAATCAGTATGGAACTCAGTACATGTGAGTTATCACAGGGTCATGCAGACCTGTAAAGAGTTGTACAAAAGCCCACTTTTGGTGAGAAACTGCTGCAGTAAGAACTTTCTGACAGCATTCCCAGGTTCTCAGGTATCCGCTGCGGTCCCCACTCATTCATTCCTGCTCAGGGACCTCTGGAACCGCTGCCCCTTCTGTCGGCTTCCTGGAGGCCCAACTCGGTGCGGGTTAGGCTGTCTCTAGCTTTGTTCCCCGAGGAGGGGCGTGGTCTCATCGAGCGGGGGCGTGATCAAACCGAGAACTCGGACTTCGAGCTTCCCTTCCCAGTCTGGAGTCACCCAATCCGGGAGGGTGGGTCACGTGACTAGAGCAGGTTCTCCCTCCCCTATGCCGCTACCACTTCTTTCAGCCCTAGGGGGGATGTCTTACTCCTTTTCGGGAAGCAAAGCATTAATTTTGGTCTGTTTTGCGACGAAATAGTATGGAGAAATATCTTCGTTGTAACCAAGTCGATCTTTGCCCAAGTAGTATTATCGTTTCCGCCTCCCCCTACTAAGTAGTTGGTCTCGCCCAGCCGGGCCCTGGGCGCGGCGGAGACGGCCGCGTCACTGGCGGGCGGGATCCCTCCGCTCTGGGGAGAGCAGCGCTGGACGGTTGAGTTGGGGTGACTGAGGGAATCCATCCGCGTCGCCGCCGCTGCTGCCTCCGCCGCGGAGGAAGACAGGACCTTCCTTGCTCCTCTAGCGACCCTTGGTAGACTCCCACCGCCACAGGTACCTCCGCTGACAAAAGGAGTCCTCATTCCCCCATCCCCAAATTCTCATGGGGGAGAGAAACCTTTCTTCCTTCCGTCTCCCGGATCTGGCCTCTTGGGAGCGGACGTAACTCTCCAGACCTCCCCTCCCTTCCTCTGGCCCTGTCGCTCCTAAACCCGGAAGGGGAACTGGGAGACCCTCGCTCCCAAGAATGCACACCCTCCCTGCACTGTTAGGCACATTTTGTCTGACCCCAGATCCCATCCGGGCCCCGCCTGCCTCTTGCTCCGTGAGAAGTTGGGGGCAAATTCAGAGCTTCCTGTAGGCCCCGTTCCGCCCCCTTCCCCCACCTCCACCCCCGTTTGCCCCTGGATAGCACCCCTTGTGTTGTCCCATTTCGCACCCCCGGCAGCATTCGTCTTGCAAAACTCCAGAATCCTCAGAGAGGCAGGCAAGGCCGTGAGGCCACCCTTTCCTTCGCCACTACCCTACCCTCGATTTGCGTTCTGCCTGTATTTTCTGGTCCCATTACCCTGGAAGGGAGTCCTCGGTACCTCTTTTCCTTTACTAGTCCTAACCCCAAGCCTAGCTCCTGGGAACCACTGCCAAGCTTTCTTTTGGGCAAGATGGAGGTCGTGGGGGCCCGAGGGCCAGGCCCACTGCGCTTCGCAGCGCGGCACCGGCCCGCGCCTTCCAGCTGCCAGATCCGGGACCCTCCCTTGTGCCCTCCCCTTCGCCCCGCCAGGCTTGCGGAGGCGGTGGCACCCCCATTTCTGCTTGGGACCCCGGCTACTATGTGCCCAGAATTCGGGGGACGCTGAAGGGGCCCTGAAGGGTGATGGGGACTGAGGGCTAGAGCGTCTCCCTAGACCCCCAGCTTCCTCTGGTCGGCTTTCTTCTGCCCTGGGCCTCTGGCGTTGCCACTCGTCCGGGGCAGCTGGAAGCTGGAAGGAAGGGGCTTTGTCCGGAGCTGGGGAGGTGGAGTGAGGAGGGGCTTTGCCCCTGCTTAGTTTTCCTGAGGGGCATCCCCTGGCGCTGGCGTAGAAAGCTGAACTGACAAGAGGGGAAATGTCAGTGGGTAAGAGGAACACCCAGGCCTGGGGGAAGTGGGAGCAGAGTGGGGGACGCCCGGATTGGCAGAGTGCAGTGTGCATGGCCAGATCACACAGGTGTCCAAAGCGGGGGGGCAGGACTCTGGGTCCTGGAGCGGAGCCAGCCAGGCCCCTGGGGCCCCAGCGACGAGTTCGCGGGTTGGGATCCTGGGGTGCTGAGGGCGCAGGGCCGGGCCGCCTGGGGCCGCCGCTCGCCTGCCCGCCGGCGCCGGGGAGAGAGCAGCTCTGCGCCTCAGGGCGGGGGACCTCTCTTCGGAGCCCTAATTACTTGTGAGCCGCTCCCACGGGCTTTCTACGGCGCGCCGGAGCCGGCGGCCTCGGCTATGGAGGGAGCAGCGGCTTGAGGCTATCCTCCTCACCACCCTCGCTTCCACCTGCCGCGAGCGGCTAATGGGGCGCAGCCGGCCCAGGGATTATCCGGGGTGAGCCGTCCCGAACCTATTAATGCCCAATCGGCTTTTCCTAAATCCTGTAAACAGCTACCCTGGCCGGTTCTAGGGAGGAGCGGGAGGCTGGATCGGGCGGGGGCGATGGGGCCGGGGGTGGGGTCACCCACCCTACAGGTCTCTGCCTTGGATGCGGTTGCCTTGGCAACCGGGCTAGGGTGGGGACACTTCACCAATGAGGTGCTCTCAGTCCGGGTGACGGTTGCCTAGGCAACCCCACGAACAGCCCAGCTTCCCCCTCAGGTCTGCCCCCACCCGCCGTAGTCTTAAGCTTGGGGGGTGTGTGAGGAAGGTGTGCGGCGTGTGGGGGTGAATTTAAAGAGGCACCGCCCCTTTTAAAATAAGGTACTAGTTGGGCGGTGCCCTTGCGGGCCGGGGCAGATGCCTAGTCTGTTTTGAAGGGACTCCCACCCCCTGCCACGCCTTCACTCACCTCCCCCCTCCCCCCCAGTTCCTGTCGCGGGTGTCCCGCCCGGGCTTCTGTCCGAGGGAGGGGTTTCCCCTGCGCTTCCTCTTGCACTTCCCGCTCCGTTTCCGGGGGGCGGGAGGAAGATTGGGGAAGTCAGCTATTCCTAGGCTACATCTGTGCCAGAGGCCTTGGGTTCTGCCTGGGAGACCCACGCCACCACTGCCGCCCCCTTTTTCTCCTGTGGGCTTCAACCCCGCCTTTCCCCCCTTCTTTGCCTTGTGGCCTTGGGCCTGACGTCAACCCTGCAATCCCCCAGGCCTCGGGCCAGAGGTGAGGAGCTGCCTCCCCCAGCCCCCGTCCCGCGGCCCCCAGCCGCCCCCAACCCCGCCCCACGGGCCCGGCGCCATGAGTGAGCTGGAGCAACTGAGACAGGAGGCTGAGCAGCTCCGGAACCAGATCCGGGTGAGAGCCTGGCCGACTAAGCTGGGGGTTGGGGCCTGAATTATCAGGGCCAGGCGGCTGTGTGTGTTAGAGGTGGGGGGCTGTTCTTTGTGTGTGGGTGTGTACCCTAACCCCTACTGTCTTATCCTTTCCATTCCCATTTCCTGTGTTCTTCCTCTCCTCCCTCTCCCTCATCTTTCCTGCCTCTCTGACTTTCTTGGCTGTCTCTTATAGGATGCCCGAAAAGCATGTGGGGATTCAACACTGACCCAGGTGAGATGAATCCAAGGCTGGGCTTGGGGTGAAGGGAAGGAGCAAGGGGCAAGGATTTGAGGCATACTGCTTAGTGGGCTCTACCACCTGACCCTCCCTGACCATTCTGCCTCCACCTCCAGATCACAGCTGGGCTGGACCCAGTGGGGAGAATCCAGATGAGGACACGGAGGACCCTCCGTGGGCACCTGGCAAAGATCTATGCCATGCACTGGGGGACAGACTCTAGGTGTGTGTGTGGTTGGGACTGGGTGCTGAGCTTTTGTGTTTGCCCTGGCACTGTTTATAGCAAGCAGAGTTGGGGTAGTGGGCAAGGGCAGCCTTGCAGGTCTGGGGAGATGACCCATGTTGCCGAGTATGTTTGGGAAGACTGTGACTCCCAGATATCCCCAGGGGACCAGAAAGAGGGCCATACTGACAGGAACTTCTGGGCTGCTGCTGGGAGTTGTCTCAGAAGGGACTCCCACCACATGGGACACTGGTAAGGGTGTCCCTTCCTCCAGAGGGAGCTCTACATCCTAAGCCTATGCCTCTCCCTTGCCACCTTCCAACAGGCTGCTGGTCAGCGCCTCCCAGGATGGGAAGCTCATCATCTGGGACAGCTATACCACCAACAAGGTAGAGGTGATACCTGAAGCTGGATGGGGCTGGGCAGTAGGCCCTGCCTGGTTGGCTTTGACCCTGGGCACTGTTCCTCCTCCCTAGGTCCATGCCATCCCACTGCGCTCCTCCTGGGTCATGACCTGTGCTTACGCACCCTCAGGGAACTTTGTGGCCTGTGGGGGGTTGGACAACATCTGCTCCATCTATAGCCTCAAGACTCGTGAGGGCAATGTCAGGGTCAGCCGGGAGCTGCCTGGCCATACTGGTGAGAGGGGCCTGGTAGGGCATAGGTACTGTTGGTGGGGGACAGGTTGTGCTGCCCTCCCTTAGAGACCCGGCTGACCAGCCCCTTTCCCCAGGGTACCTGTCATGCTGCCGCTTTCTGGATGACAACCAAATCATCACCAGCTCTGGGGACACCACCTGGTGAGGCCCTGCCAGGGATAGGCAGTTGGGGCTCACCCACACTTCCTGCCTGGGGGACTACTGCCTCAGAGCTCAGCTTATAGTACACACACCCTGAGCAAATAAAGGCAGAGCTCTTATTCTGAACACCTAGCCTCCTCCTGTGGCAGGAAGGAGACAAGAGTAGGCTTCTGTGACTCAGTGGCTCCTGTGCCCCTTCGATGGGGGCTGTTGGGTCTGGGCCCACATGGTGGAGGGCTAGGGAGGCAGGGAGTCTGCCTGTACTCCTCTCTGATCTTTCCTTCTTCCTGCCACCTTTCTAGTGCCCTGTGGGACATTGAGACAGGCCAGCAGACAGTGGGTTTTGCTGGACATAGTGGGGATGTGATGTCCTTGTCACTGGCCCCCGATGGCCGCACCTTTGTGTCAGGTGCCTGTGATGCCTCTATCAAGCTGTGGGATGTGCGGGATTCGATGTGCAGACAGACCTTCATTGGCCATGAATCTGACATCAATGCTGTGGCTGTAAGTTCTGGGCAGGCTGGGCTAGCCCATCTTTGCCAGGCTCCTGGCCCTGCTGTGCCCTTATTTCCACTGATTCTGTCCTGTAGTTCTTCCCCAATGGCTATGCCTTCACCACGGGCTCTGACGATGCCACCTGCCGCCTCTTTGACCTGAGGGCGGACCAGGAGCTCCTCATGTATTCCCATGACAACATCATCTGTGGCATCACCTCTGTTGCCTTCTCTCGAAGTGGCCGGCTGCTGCTCGCTGGCTATGACGACTTCAACTGCAACATCTGGGATGCCATGAAGGGCGACCGTGCAGGTGAGAGCTGGGTGCTGGATGGGGACAGGTTGAGGACAGGGAACCCAGGCCAGATTAGTTTTGACTTAACCCTTCCTCACAGGTGTCCTCGCTGGCCACGACAACCGTGTGAGCTGCCTTGGGGTTACTGACGATGGCATGGCTGTGGCCACAGGCTCCTGGGACTCCTTCCTCAAGATCTGGAACTAATGGCCCCAACCCCAACTAGGCCCGGCCAGGAGGGGCCTTGTCCACTCCCACACTACAGGCCGGGAGCTTTGGGGCTGGAGGCACATGAGCTTCCCTCCCCTGGCCACAGGGGCCTTGGGTCCCTGCTCCCCTATCCAGGTTTGGTTCCTCCCGGGGCCCCCACTGTGGAAATAAAAATGGGGATAGAATGGGGGAAGAGGGGCAGAAAGCCCTCCTTCTTTAGCTGCCCTGGGGTCAGGGCCTCATCCCCCTGGAGGGTCAGGAGGCAGGAGGTGGAAACTCCAGGGGCTGGCTTTTTTAAACTGGTTTTATTTTAATTTTTATTATATTTTCAGTTTTTCCATAAAGGAACCAATTCCAACTCTGTACCTGGTTGCTCCTCTTGCTTGTGTCTTCCTCACTTCAGGGAGGGCTTATCAGCTGCAGGGTATGGGGTACTAACCTGGAGTGGGGGCCAGAGAGGAAATCCCATTCTTCTCAGAGGAAAGTTGGAGCCACAGGCAGGACTTTTGCCCAGTAGGGCTGTAGTTCTTCCTAAAAAAAAACAGCCCTCCATTCTGACTACCAACCACTCTTACCTGCAGCTCTTAAGTTCCCAACTCTGAGCTCTGCCTCTCTTTCCCCTATACCTCCTTTCCCCAAGAAAAGATGCAGAGCCATAAGGGAGCACACACCAAGTTTTATTGGGGGAGGGGGAGGGGACATATTTACAAGGCAGGTAGGAGAGGAATTACAGGGTGGAGATTGTGGGTACAAGGCAGACAAGGGAATAGAGAAGGCCCCTGCACCCACCCCAACCCCAAGGGCAGGAGAGCAGCGAGGGCCCAGGAAAATGGCCTGGGAAGGGACAGCGATGGGGGCTGAGTCCCTGGGCTGGGGCTCAGGGGCTTGTAAACATTGACCACTCTCAGAAGGGGATAGGGTGGGAGAGGGCTCCCCCTACACTTCCTCACAGGGTTAAGGCCTCTCCAGGCTCAAGGGCCCCCTAAATTCAAAGTCTCTTTAGCTGGGGGGGAAGGGGAGGAAGAGAGGGGAAGAGTGTCATCCCCCCTCCCCCTGCATTGGCTGCGGCAGGGGTGGGGGCAGTTACATTCAGTCACAACAGTACTCCCCCCCACACCTCTAATGCCGCCAAATACTGGCGTGAGGAAAGGGGGAGCTGGGGGGCCAGCAGCAGCAAGACATTTTCCCCTGGCCCATCACCCCCTTATTGCTTTAGAGAGAATATTGTCTTTTCACTGACACTAACACTGTTGAAACCAGGGAGAAGCAGGTGGAGGGAGCCCCTTCACCCCCCACCCCAGGCCAGCTTTTTTCCCCCAACACTGACCCAGTTGCCACTTTGGTGCAAAAACAAAACAACAAAAACAAAACAAAAACGTGGTCTCTCTAAGGATGGATGGGGAAAGAAAATGGGCTACTCCCCATTTCCCAGGGCAGGAAGGAGAAATACATTCATGGAGGGGAGGCAGTGGCAGAGTCCTGCCCTAATACTGCACTCTGAGCAGTGAGGTCAACAGGAGAAATTAGATGAAAACCCAAAAGATACAACAAACTGTTAAAAAAACACACACACACACACACACAAATGGAGACAAACCTAGGCAGGTGATAGGGAATAGGTCGGTGAGCAGAAGGACCATCTCCACCAACTTAGGAGAGACAGACACTTCTAGTTTTGACTCCCCTCACCCTCCACCTTACCCAACATTAAAAACGCATCAGGGGAGCAGGGAGGGGAGAGGCCACTCACTCCTCTCCAGTTTGGTCAATGGAGGAGTCAGGGCAGAGCTGGGTGGTCCACATCCCACACAGCCAGCCAGCTGCAGGAGCAGGGCTCCCTTCTAACAGCCCCACACTGCAACCTGAAGCTCCAAGCTGCCCACTCCGTTGGCCTCCTGGGCCTCTCCTCTCACCCCCTTCACAGGAGAAATAGTCATTATGTGGTGCCTCTCTCCAGCTCCTGGAGGAACTGCTCTGCCCCTACCTCATTCAAAAGGGTGCAGCAGGGGCTTGTGGCCCAAGGAATACATTCATGTGGCAAGGCAGGGAGCTGGGGCTTTACGCTTCACACCCAGTCCCCCCAATGGCAGTGGTGGGGGAAGCCCCTCACCAGGACCAGAGTGGAAGTTCTGCTGCCCTGACAGCCAGATGAGGTTGGCACCGGCTGGCCCTCTGCCATCTACCCCGTCAGCCACCTGGGGAGAGGAGGTGGCCTGGCCCATTTGTGCAACTTTCCCCCACAGCAGCAAAGCCAAGGGGCTCCTTTGGCCCCGACCCCGGACATCTCTGCCACAGTCATAGCAACAAGGGGGCCTTTCACAGCAGTCCGGCCGGTGGGGCTGAGAGGTCCTCGATGTGCAAACTGCTGGCACCCCAGCTTCCAGTTACCCCAATGGCCCAACTGGCAGGGCAGGGAGGGTAAGTGCAGCCTTGGGGGCCAGACAGGACAGATCAGTGGGGTCATGTCCCCGCTGCCCCAAAATAACAGTGTGTTTTCTTCTTTCAGCCTAACCTTTTTTTCATTGTTTTTCTTTTTTCTTAAAAAACAAAACCAAAAACTCTGTGGACCTTCCATTGTCACCCCTGCAATCCCCAGAGGGGAAAGGGGTACTTAGAGTCTAGTTTTAACAATATTTTTTTGTCTTTCCTAATGTTTTCTTCAATGTTGTTTAAAATTTTTTTAAAAGGAAAAAAAAAACCCTTCTCCCCAATCTATTAAAGTGCCTCGTGGTGGGTGAGTTAAGGTGCATCGTGTGGTTTGTAACAAGTGCTGGGGACCCTGCCCCTGCTTCCTCCTATGCTCCTTGTTGGGAGCCTGCAGGCTGGGGACCCAAAGGTCCAAGCTGCTGCTGTTGCTCCTGGCCTACAGCCCAGAGGGGCTGGTGGGATGGGCTGGTCAGTAGTCATCCACGCTCTCGATCTCACCAGAGGGTCCGTGCAGGGAGTACCCTGAAGCCGGAAGAAGCTGGGTTTGAGCTCTCACCTACAGGTGCCTGCTCCATGTTGGCGAAAAAGCCTCCTCACTGGCCCCACCCCCAACACATACCCAAGATGCTGGGGTCCGAGTGCAGCATTAGTGCACGCCTCTTGGCCTTGCTGCCCTCTCCAGGGCCGAGTTTGGTGCTGTGGTTGGTCTGAAAGGCCGTCTGCAGAGAGCTGCTGCTCAACCAAGCCTCCTGCCAGAAGCAGAGAGCGAGGGGGAGTCAGGAGGGTGCTGAGTGACCTTATCCTCACCTGCGGGGGACATGAAACCTCACCTGCTGCTGCTGCCGTTGTTGGCTGGCTTTCTGCTTAGCCCTCCGCTCCAGGAATTGTTTGGCAAATTCTTTGGCTTCCAGCGTGTCCCCCAGGCAGGAACGAATATAATCGTGGACATCGTAGGGGGATTCCACCTCCTTGAGGATCGCTACAGCCATGGGCACTACAGGGCAGGATGGTGGCTGTCAAGGCCTACATGACATAGGTCTGGCACCCTGGCCCAGCCCAGACTCCCAGGGTCTGCCACCTATACCATCCAGGCTGCCCGTGGTGCTCAGTGTGTGCAGCATCTGCTCACACCACTGGGTGAAGCCATCCTGGGGCCTGGGGATGCCCTGTAACAACTTCAGCAGCTTCTCTTCCTCCTCTGTCTTTTTGCGCACAGGCCGACCTGACAGGTGGCTGTATGAGTCACTAAGTGGGAAGAGGATGGATTAGGCAAGAGATCAGTTCAGATGTTCCACATCCTTCTAGCCCGGCCCTAGCCCGGACCCTGCAGGCCCCAGCACCCACCTGAGAGAGGGGCTGCTCCGGCTGTTCTTCAGGCCCAGGCTGCGGGCCAGGCTCCCGCTGCTCTTGAGGGTGTCCTCCCAAAGCCCCAGGCCGACACTGCCGCCCCCACTCTTGTCGGGCCCGCCCCACAGTGGCCCAGACTCAGATACCCACTGGTTCTGGGGGGCTGCGCCCAGGCCCCCAAGCTGGTACAGATGGCAGGAAGTCAGGGTGGCCCAAACAGACACACACTCAAGAAAGCTAAGTGGGGAGACTTATTTATGTGTCAAAGGGGGACAAAGGACCACATAGGATAGATCCTTCAGTCAGATATGGACCAGAGCTCCCCACCCCACTCCCGGGGCACCCTGAGAGCTGACTAGAAGGGGTTCCTGAGGGCCCAAAAGTTGCAGGCAATCAGGGAAGGGCCCAGCTTGCTCACCACTCGATGGTTGGGGGCCTGAGCCCGTGATGGTTCCCGAGGCGGAGTCTGCTTATGCAGCTGTCGCTCACCCTCCAACTGCAGCTCAAGCAGGGTCTTCATGGAGAGTCCTTGCTTGGCCAGGCCAGCCCACAGTGGGGGTGGGGAGCTGGGTGCAGGGGGCACTGAGACTGCAGCCACTGCCTGCTGCTGTTGCAGCAGCTTCAGCAGTAGCTCCTGTTGCCGCACCTGAACCAGAGAGACAGTGAGGGCAGCTCTCCGGCCCCAAGCTCAAGTCAAGCAGGCTGAGGGATCAGGTGGGCACCCACCTGCTTGCGCCGAAACAACTCCTCTTCCTCCTGCCGCCGCTTCTGCTCCTCCTGCTGCTGCTGCTGGCGGCGTTTCTCCTCCCGGCGCTTGCGCTCCTCCTCCTCCCGCTTCACCCTGAGCTCCACTTCTCTGCGCTCCTGGAACTGAAGTCAGCAAGATCAGACACAACACTTGGGGCCACCCTGACCCTCCCGCAGCAGTTCAGCCCCTGGCACCAAGGACTCCAGCCCCAGGACGCCTACTCACTTTATGTTGCAGCTGGAGTTGTTCTAGAATTGGACCCTGAGTCGAAGAGTTAATTGGTATGTCCCAAAGACTGGCCTCACCGCCTGTAGGAGGCAAAGGCAGCTGCAGGAGGGAGCTGAGAAACAACCTGAGGGGGAGCCACAGTCCCTGAAGTCTCGTCTCCCCCCGCCCCGCCCAAGATTGCTGGGCTGGCCACACACCTGATTGTGATGAGGCTGAGGTATGTATGTCCCAGAGGGAGCCCGAATCTGGTACCGACAAGGACCGGTTCAGCGTCGGGAGCAGGTTCTGGTCCCCACCTCTGAGGAGCAAAGCACTGATTCTCAGCACCCTAAACCCATTTCCAGGCTGCTCCATCTCCCTACTTTACATATTCTGGGAATTCATACACGTGACACCACAGACAGAACAGCCCACAGACCTGGGAGGTTTGAGAGCTTGGAGCTGCTGCAGGAAGGCGGTAAGCTGCTGCTGCTGCGGTGGTGTCAGGTCCCCCAGAGCCGCCTTTTCCCGGAGCCCACACTGCTGGAGGGGGCGGCTGCAAATAGGAAGACAGGCATGAGGGGGTCCGCCCATATAGCCAGTGCCCATCTCTATTTATAGGCCATTCTAGGTCCCTGTACCTATTAACCAGCTGAAGAAACTGCTGGTGCTGTAGCTGCTGGTACAAGGCCGCTGCTGCCAGCTCCTGTTGCTTCTTCAGCCGCTCCTGGTCCATGTTTCCCTGAGTAAAGGTAAGAGTATTCCCACAGTTCTGACCATGTCATGCTCCACATAACTCACTTGACATCCATCAGGCTCCTGCCTCCCCTCCCTGCCCTGCCCAAAGGTGGGCATGCTTACCAGCAGTGGGGGTGGTGAGGGCCCCGGGGCAAAGGGCACACGACCCCACATCTTGATCACCTCACCCAGTGGCTGGAAGCCCTCATCACAGCCACGTTTCACAAGTAGAGCCATGGAGAAATAGCCCGCCTGGAACCACTCTGCCATCTCCTGTGTTGTGAAGGGGCCTAGACCGAGAGAAGGGGGGCTTTGGTTAGAAAGGTGTGCCAAAGCAGCCCTGAAAGAGAATGACGGTGTGCCCTTGCCCCCAGAAGCTCTCCTGCATGCCCCCCAGCCCCATGGGCACCTTGGATCTCTCCCTGTGGGTCCTTGTAGAACCATTTCCGGGCTGCACCGTGGCTGAGGGGGAGGGCAGTGGCAGCTGCAGAGTGGCGCAGTCCCTGGGCCTGTATGGTGGCTGTGAATTGCTCCTCCTCCAGGGAGCTGTCCTGCAGGGATGCCACGAGCTTCTCTGCCTCCTGGGAGCCCAGGGAGAGAGGGAAGGCTCAACTGCCCAATCACAGCAACAGCAGGACAGGGCCAGGGGTAAGGTTGGGCTGGGGTGAGCTGGATGCAGTGGGACAGACAGGGAAGAGTTTGGTACCCAGGCAGAGAGGCAGACTAACAATGGCGTTCTGTCCCCCTGTAGGGGAGGATCCGTAGAGCCTTCAAGGCCCCCTGCCCCCACCCAACCTGCTGCAGGTGCTTCAAGCCTTCATCATCTTCCAGGTCTCCAGGTGGGCCAGGGGGTGAGCCCACCCCAGGACTCAGCTGCATCGTCCTTAAATCATCTCCTGGGAGCAAAGAAAAGAAGGTGGAGTTGGGGGGAGGGGTAGAGAGAAGGCACAAGACAGTCCCCTATCTACCCTCATTCCAGAAAAACAGGCTCTCCTCTAGCCCCCACACAACACCCTATGCACCGCCTTCCCACAAGAGGAGCATTTCCCCCACTAGCTCTTGGCTGCAGAGAAAAAGCAGCCCCACCCTCTGGCTACCTTCGGCAACTGGCAGATCTTTTTCCGCAGCATCACCTCCTTCCCCATTAGCACCCCAGAGTGGGCCCAAGGTAGCCAATGGTGATGAAGAGCTGGACTTCTCCTCTGGGGGCAGCAGTGGGGTCAGTTCCTTCCCATCTGAGAGAGAAGGGTAATTACCAGAATTCAAAACCAAAGTGCTAAAAGGATTTAAAAATGATTTAGCACAAACCCTCCATTTGTGGCCAGATCTTGGGCCTCTGGGTATTGAGTCCACCAACTTGACTTTGGTCAACTATACTAATACTCAGTGACTCACCACCACAAACCCCACTTCGCACACTTCCTCTTTGGCCCCTGCAACACACACTGGCATGTGTGTCTGCAGCACTGTCCAGGGATGCAGGCACAATACCATAAATCTACTGCTGTGCTTTACAGATTCTTCAAGGGAATTGCAAAGGTCATTTTGATTACACTTGATTTTTACGACACACCACCTTTAAGACACAGCCCTGTTGTTTCCGGGTTTCTCCCCACACCCGTCAGCATCTGCTTTCCTTGAGTTTCTAAGCAGCCTCCTCCTACAGGTGAGTGAACAGCCTGTACCCAGCCTGGTGAGGTAACCCTCTGCCCACCTGGCCCAGATCCAGGCTCTCAGGCCTTCTCCTTACCCCACCCCTGCAGGCTAACCTGCCTCAGGCCCCTCCTCATCCAGCCCTTCAGAAGGCTCTTCCTCTTCTTCTTCCAGACCCTGGAAGTCAAGCTCTTGCTCCTCAGGAATGGGCTCCTTAGGGCCCTTCTGCATGGGATTAGGAGATACAATGGGAGGTGAGGGGGCAGAGGATAAACAGGTAGAAATAGGAGGACCCCATCAGGGCAGTTCCCACCAACTTCTAATAAAATTCTTCCCCTGGTCTCCTTATAGGTGGATACCTTGAGAGGCAAAAAGGCCCCGGAGGCGTCAAAGGTGCCCATTTCTTCATCCTCATCATCTAGGCACCACTCTGGGAGCCCATCCTTGTCATCATCAAAGCCATCAGGCCCTCGGCACCTCCGGAGGTGAGAGCTGCTCCCTCCAGCCCGTCCCTCTTCTTCACACCCTCCTCGATCCCCTCGCAAATCAAATTCAAACTTGCGACGTCGGTCCCCATGTTCCCGCCAGCCAGCAGAGCGGGGGCCACCATCTGGGCAGGAAAAATCAGAGGAGAATCTGTATCCCAGTCAAGCCAGTCTCCTGTTCTACTGCTCCCTACTCCTGGCCACGAAAGCCCCTACACGGGATATTCTTGTGGTCCCCCACCCCGCCCCCTACAATACTCATCTGGCCCCAATCTCACCAGGGCTGGCTGAACGCCAGCGGTCACCATCTCGCCGGGGTCCTGCCCCAAGTCTCCAGCTGCCCTCTTCTTCTTCCTCTTGCTCCTCCCGGAGAGAACGCCAGTTCTCACTATCTGAGCGGGCATGTTCCTTCCTTGGACCAGCCCCTCCCTCCTCAAACCCGGATCGTGCTTGGGGGTGGGGAAGACACAGGTGGAAGAAGACACAGTCAATGGAGTGGCAGCCACAGCTTCTGAAGACTTTCTGTAATCCTCACTGAGAAAGAAGAGCCCAGCGCCAGGTCCTCCTTCCCTCCCCCAACACCCTACCCAGGAAATGTCCCCCTTACTGGGGCCACCCATTTCAGTCTCCCCCCACCTCTCAATGACCTTCAGGGCCTGGCTCCTCCCTCGCCACTATCCATACCTCCGTCCCTCCTGGCCGACTTCTCAAATCGCCTCTCGCCTCTGCAGAACAGAAAGATGTTGGTCAAAGGACAGCTTCCCCTCCCTGACCTTTGAGATCTCTGCACACCTGTCCATCCTGTCCTGAGAAAGGTGGAGGGAGGGAGGGGATGGGGGACTAGGGAAAAAGTCAGGCCTAGGAGGGAGCTGGGAAGATCAGAAGAGCAGGGCCACAGGGGTAAGAGGGCAGAGAGCGCAATCGCTGACCAGGCTTATTTGGTTGGTCTCTTATGGCCCTCTAATGACAAAGATCCAA
>VMDR010002182.1:0-64066 GCA_007922815.1 Macrotus californicus
TGTAATCAAAAGACACACAGAAAATACAGTGATTCAAAAAAGAGTAAAAATAAAGAGATGAACACGGACTTACCAGGCTGATTGAAAACATAAGACTTTGGAGATTACTATTGTGATATAAGACAAAGTAGAACTTAAGCCAAAAAGTAGCAAACAAGATGAGATGCTTAGTAAAGTTAATTCCTAATTCACAGAGCACTGGAACCTGTGTTAGAGGGGAATGCGGCAGCGGAAATTGTTGGGATACGTGTCAAGACTGAAAAATGGTCTGGAGTGTAGATAAAATGGCCATAGCAACGTCAAGTTGCCCGAAGAAGAGAACAGCTTTGTTCTTAGGAAATACACAAAGAATTATGAAGAAGTAAATGTAACATGACATATGTAAATTATCCATAACTGGCTAAAAATAGTAGTGAATCTGGGTAAAGGGTAGATGAGAGATCTTTGTATTATTCTTGCAACTTATCATTATTTGAAATTATTTTTTTTTTGGAAAGGCAAACTGTACGCATTTGTGAAAACTCATCAAAAGGCGCACTTTAAATTTGTGTATTTCTCCTTATGTAAATTTTACCTAGAATATTCCACAAACCCTATACAGATATTACACACTAGTTACCAGATGCCTGCTGGAGTGTTCAAGGGTGAAGGGTACTGATACTGGCAACTTCAAAACGCTTACAAAAACAAGATGACCCCATGACAGGTAAGAGGGATAGGTAGATGGGTGCGCATGTGATAGAAGCAAATATAGCAAAGTGGTAATTATACAACATAGGTTGTGGGTAATGAGTGTTAATTGCATGATTCAACTTTTTCTGTATGTTTGAAAATGTCTCACAGTAAAATGGGATAAAAAAGGTAAATCAGTAGTTTAATGCTGTGTAGGTTTATAAATAAGTGGAGGGCTGACTAGATTGTCCACTTGCAGCACTTTCTCTTTTTACTTGGCCTCCAGTAGACTGTAACATCCGGTCCGGCCACAGGAAGTCCTGGAAACAACCGGAACCTGGGTCTCACCTGGGCCCTCGATGATCCACAGATGGGCAACTTTGTCCACTTACAGAACTGGTCCCACAAATCTAGCTCCATGTTCCCTTTTCTCTAACTTGTAATAAATGAGGCCAAGGCTCTTCATACTTCGAATTTGCTTCCTTTAACACACACACTCACCTGTCTTCCCTGGGTGAGGCAAAGCCATGGAAGTCTGGTTCTGGTTTATTTTTTAGGGTAAGAAAAAGGCCATTAAAATTCTCCGATGGTCGAGGCAGTCCTTGTGGGGGGAGGGGAGGAAAGGAGCCAAGAGAAGAAATTCCCTGGTAAGCAAAGCCCCACTTAAAACTTTTCCCTTTTTTTCTTTTTGTTTCTCCTTTTTTCTCTCTTGAAGCTGCTCTCTCTGGAGTCAAAGCATTTTACAAAAACAAACCACTCCAAAGCTTTCAAGTCCAGGGAAAGCTCCAGCAAAGTTAATTAACATGAAGGTTCTCACAAAAGTTAATTAACATGAGGGGACTCACAAAAGCTGTCTGTTGGCATCTGCTGCCTCCCATGTGCAGCCTTCTCTTTGTCTGATGGCGGAGCAGCCCAGCCCAGCCTGGCTGCGTCTCCCGGAGCCCAGGCTGCCTTCATTCCCCCCGGAGGAGCACGTCAGAGCCCTCCGCTGAGTTACCAGCCCCACGCCCTCCCAGGCTCCTGCTTCTGTGATCATTTGCTGCAGCTTGTGAGAAATCTCTGAAGAAAGCTAGTGTTTGCAATGCTAGTTTGAAAAGGAAAAAGGAAAGAAAGGTGAGGGAGAGGGAAAGAGGAGGGAAAGCAAGTGAGGAAGTACTATAATAAAATCTCTTCTTAAAAAAGTGCCTCATAACATAAAGATTGTTTTTGGCAGAGCAGTTAAAAAATGCAGATACACGCGAAATATCGATCACTCAAAACAACAAAAACATATTGAAATAACATCAAGTAATAAATCATGAATAATATAACATATTAAGTAATAATACATGATTATTAAATGCTATTCCTTTAATATCAATAAGTGATATTGAATGCTGCTTGTATGAAAAATACAAGGAAAATGTGAAACTGGAAAAGCTGGTGTTCGTGCTGCCTGTCACTACCAGAACCAATAAGCAGAGACAGGGATTATATCTTTCTTTTTTATTGTTGTTCAAGTACAGTTGTCCCCATTTTCCCCCCCGCCCACCCCACCTGCCACCCTCAATCCTACTCCCACCCCCACCCCGTTGGCTTTGTCCCTGGGTCTTTTATATATGTTCTTTGACCACCGTTCCCCTTCTTTCCCCCATTTTCCCTCTTCCCCTCCCCTCTGGTTACTGTCAGTTTGTTCTTTATTTCAATGTCTCTGGTTATATTTTGCTTGCTTGTTTGTTTTATTGATTAGGCTCCACTTATAGGTGAGATCATATGGTATTTGTCTTTCACCTCCTGGCTTATTTCACTTAGCATCATGCTCTCCAGTTCCATCCATGCTGTCGCAAAGGGTAGGAGCTTCTTCTTTCTCTCTGCTGCATAGAATTCCATTGTGTAAATGTACCATAGTTTTTTTATCCACTCACTGACTGATGGGCACTTAGGTTGCTTCCAGCACTTGGCTATAGTAAATTGTGCTGCTATGAACATTGGGGAGCATAGGTTCTTTTGACTTGGTGTTTCAGGGATTACATATGGGCGCTTTATTCACATGGCTGGCGATCTGAGAAGACGACGGGTTATGTATCCTAACAGATCATCTTCCATTTCTTTTCAAGCAAGCCTTTTTTATAAGGAGAAAAAAATGTAGGTAAGGGATTTGGAATTCAGGACAGAAGTTAATCAGATAAAAACTTCAGTCCAGCAAGTTCCCTAACATCCTTTCATCCATTGACCAGTGATTTTTTTATCTGGGTCCTGTGTCTTGTGTCCTGGGTGACTTTCTTTGTCTGTGTCCTGGGCAGCGGGATGTCCCTCCCTACCTCACAGTGGCTCAGACACCATCTGGATTGCCTATGGTCTCTTCTGGAGCACAAAGGTGGAATTGCTGTGGTCTCTTGGAGTCAGGGTGAGCCGTCCCTACAGTTCTGAAACAATAGCTTCTTACATGCATTAACTACAAAGTTTGTTCATTATTACCTAAAATTAAACTTTCCCTACTCTTGAGTTCCCCCATCAAATGTATACCCTCTCTGACTTTTGCCTCTGCTCTTATATAAAGATACTTCTTTTGAGAAACAGGGTCGTAATGTACTGCTTCTTTTATAATCTGCGTTTTAATAGATCATGAGCATTTTTCAATGTCAGTAACCACCTGCTCTCTGCAGACCCACAAGGATTTTTCTGATCTTCCAGGTAATCACATTGCCACAGACAGGTTTCACTATTCACTTATCAGGTGTCTCATATGTACTGAGACAATACATACATGTGAGCATGCATATGTATTGAAAAATCACATGACAAAAGATTATTTTTCTTAAACAAAGACTTACTATTGAGATTGTTCCCTAGAAAGAAGTTGTACAATGGGAAAACCCATTGATTTAGATTTACAAATTTTGGAGTTACTAGTATGTATCATTCACCCAGAACTTTGATATTAGGATGTTTGGTAGGAATGCTAATTTGGTTCCCTCTAAAGATGTCAAACGTCTATTTCTGAGTTCCTAATGGTTATGAAGGGGCTATACTGACACCTGTGTGCATCTCTCTTCTTTAGGAAGGGCCCACAGTGGATGGTCGCAATCGTGTGAGAGCCCCGTGCTGCTGCATAGGCGTGCCTGTCCACACCAGGCCAGGTAGGCTCACTGAGGACTATTTAGGAATGCTGGAGTGTGGGACTGATGTGAGTAGGACACAAAGAGAAGATCTGAGGAAGGCCTGATTCTCATGGCAGATATTTCCTATTATTATTGCCAGAAGCTTGGTTCTCTCCTCCACCTCCCCAATCCCAAATGCTTCTTATAAGTCCAATTGTCACTAAGCCCACTGGACTTAATTATCCAGTACCTGCTTCACTGACTTCCATAAACAGAAGCATTTTGAAGTGGCAGGCTAAGGAAGAAAAGAAGGCTGTACACTGCAGCCTTTCCAATGCCTGAGGCAGTGTGGAAGGCTACACAGAGCTGTGTTTTTATTTGCAAATTTAGACACAGACCAGAAATATTGCTATAAAAGTCTGAGAGAGGAAAGAGCCCCAAATCTGGAAAGGTAAGAAAGACAATTCCCAATCATGGGAGGAAGTGTTCCATGGAGATTAAAGGCATGGCCTGAGATTGGATGTTGGCTTTGTTCCCTAAAGGCTGAAGGACCTTGTATACTACTGTTGTGGATCAGTGACTAACATCCACTCCAACTGTCTTACACCTCAGAGATGAGAAATTAAGAACATTTCCCAGACTCCCTTGCAGCTAGGGGTCAGGATGTGGCTTAGTCCCATTGATTTGGTGCAGTCAGAGAAAGCAGAAAGCCAAAGTGAGTCCAGAACTATACATGTGTTGTTGCTGGTTTATGTCCTGGAAAGCATGGTTGTGGTGGCTTGGTTCAGGAGCTGTCAAGAATGTTCCAATTTCACCGGTAGCTTCTTGATCTTAAAAGAGGCAGAGAGCCTCTTGATAGTCTGCTTCTGTGAAATTGGCATTGCTGCTCAAAACTAAGCCCACAGTTTTTTTTCTCCAGTTTTCTGAGTAATTCTGTGAACCATTCATTACCTTGTAATAAATCTCTTTTTGCTTAAACCAACCAGTGTGAATTCTTGTTTTTGTAATAAAGCCCTAACCAACATAGTTACTTAACCTCTGGGTGGGGGCTTCTGGTGTGTTACCTTGGCTAGGCTCAACTACAGTCCCCAACCTACTCTTTGCAGTATGTTTTTGGTTAGTGTTATTCTCTTTTGAGAGTTGGGGGATGGAAGGGAAGCAATGCCATTTTGAAGCATGCACACACCTTCTCCCAGGTGTTCAGTTTTGCTGATGTGATTAAATACCCAATCACCTTTTAGTTAATCAAAAAGGGAATTGTCCTGGGTGGGCCTGACCTAATCAGGTGGAAGGCCTTTAAAAGAAGGCATGGGGCTTCTGTAAGCCTAGAAATCCTTTCTTGTGAACAGTAAGTTTCAGTTCATGCCTGCGCATTATCTGCCCTTCCTGTATACTCTAAGGGCTACCTTGGATTTGCCTAGCTCTACAAAATTGCATAAGTCAATTTCTTTTTCCATTTTTTTAAATCCTCACTCGAGGATATGTTTTTATTTTTATTTTTTTTGTTTTTTTAGAGAGAGAGAGAAATATCGATCGGTTGCCTCCCATATGTGCCCCCACCAGGGGTCAAACCTGCAACATTTTGGTGTACAAGACAATGCTCCAACCACTGGGCAACATGGCCAGGGCCATAAATCAACTTCTTATCATACATCTATCTATCTATCAATATCTATTTATCTGTCTCCTCTTTTATTGCCTCTGCTTCTCTGGTTGGGCCCTTACGGATACATTCTCTGAGCCTCACTATGTTCAAGTGCAAATTAGGACTTAATGTCTTTCTCACAGGTTTGCCAAGGGTTATGAAAAAGAGTGAGTATAAATCACAGTACCTGGCAGAGATGTCATTTCTACTTTGGATGCTATCTTTGCTTCCATCCTATCCTGGGCATTTATTTAGAATGGCTATAGATAAATAACCTCAAAAGCCAGTCCTTCCCTCCACAGAAATACCTGCCAGCTCACAATGATCCTTCCTGCCTTAAATTTCTAAATTTTGCTTACCCCTTTCTGAAGCCTAACCCCCATCCGCCTTTTAGTATCCTTGAATCATCTGATATACACAGCATTACACATCATTTGTTCCCTCCTTAGCTGCTACTATGGCATCCCAAAAGATTCGGCCATATACTGGTTAAATTGACTCCAGCTCAGACTTTATCATAAGCTGCACAATACTCTTTGCAAGCAAAATATATGTTATTGGGATCAAAGGACTCATCTTATTCCTTCTTTCCTCATCCCATCCCTAAGAACAGGTGGTGATAGGAAAGACTGGGTATGGTGAAATCCATGGCTACTCTGAGAACCAAATGTGGCATCTCTTTGGTACTGAAGAATTGAAATCTCACAGGTTAGTCATACAGTAGGATGGCTGTTTGGGTTTATTAATACCATGAATTTTTAGATGGGAAATGCTCCCACTCTTCCTGTATGCCTCTCTCCTCAAATGATTAAACTTAGACTTACCAGATGACAGCAATTCTACTCCTAGATACATACCCAAAACAAATGAGAAAATATGCTCACACTAAAACTGGTAATGCATGAGCACTATTTTACAGGAGCACTATTCGTAATCACCAAAAGGCAGAAACAACACAAATGTTCATCAATTGACGGAGGGTAAACAAAATGTGGCATAGCCATTCAGTGGACTTTTGTTTAACCATAAAAAGGAATGAAGTGCTGATGCTTTCTACAACGTGGATGAACCTCGAAAACATTATGCTAAGTGAAGGAAGTCAATAACAAAAGACCACAGACTGTATGATTCCATTCATAGAAAATGTCCAAAACAGAACAAAAAGTGGGTTAATGTTTTCTTAAGACTGAAGGGATGTGGTGGTGGTGGGGGGGATAGGTGAGTAACAGCTAAAGGGTGATAAAAATCTTCTAAAATTGACTGTGATGATGGTTGCATAACTGTGAATATACTAAAAACCATTGAATTGTGCACTTTAAATGAGTGAATTGTATGGTATGTGAATTATATCCTAACAAAGCTAATAAAAGAAAAAGAACCTGGAGAGTAAGGATAACATTTATTCAGCAAACACATTCTTCTTTTTGATGACTTTTTTTAATTCAGCAAATACCCATGCTTCAAGTACACCTATTTCATGCCCAGATCCCAGACTTCCCTCTATTTAACTGCTCACAGTTGACTAACTCAGACCCAACTCATTGACCACTGTCTTGTTTACATTCCCTACCCAGGAATAAGTTGACATAAATTAACAATGTAGAATACAGTAAATGTTCACAGCCTGGCACAGAGTAAACAGTCTATACATATTTGCTATGTTCACTATTATCTTGAAATTTGTAACATTGTCTGATTCTCTTCCTCATTTAACTGCTGTTTGTTTCTTTTCTTTTCTCTTCTCATGGGTTCCTTTTCTTTTCTCTGCTCCCTTGTCTCTCTGGGGAGCTCCTCAAGCTCCCTTCTCCCTCATTTTTGTCTACCTACACTCCCTCTTGGCAGGTGCTCGACAACTGTGGTTTCTATTTCTGTTTTTTCCAAATTGATGTCTTTCTTGACTCTGGGGAACATCTTTTCAAGTGTTTAGATGCCACCAGTTCAAACCAAATCTTCCCTCCTGACTCCATCTGTTCCTCCTCACTTCCCCATTTCGGTGGTTCACAGCCACTCACTGGGGCACGGCACCTGGCTGTTGTGACCGCTGTGCTGCTCCATCTGCACCCAGACTCAGCACTCTTCCCCCAGCCGTGGGAATGCTGACGGCTGACAGCTTGGCTCAGTCTCTCTTTGGGAGTTACACACAGTGGAAGAAAGACACCTGGCCCAAGGTCATGCCCCTGTCCTGGCTGCAGCTGAATACAATGACGTCAAAGTAGAGGTGAAAGTCTTAGCCTCTGAGCCCTGATCTGAGCCAACTCTGAAGGGCCCTCTCAGTGCCCCATAGGACCAGCCGTGTGGCAGCTCCTTATCTCCCTCTGCCCAGTCCTGCTTCTTTCATTCTCCCAGAGATGTTGACCTTGGGAGCACTGCCCAGTAAAACTCCTGCACAAAAATCTTCTCAGAGCCCACTTCTTAGGAAAGTCAACCTGCAACACTGTCAGTTACCTTTGGTTTCCCCAATCTCTTCTCTCAGTGACAGTCCAAAGCCTGTCAATGTCCTGCAAATCAATGTTTCCCTTGTCAAGTCCAATGCCAAGGTTGAGATTAGGTCATTCAGAACAACAACAAAAAAAACTCCAAACACCCTGATTCCAAAAGACTTTCAGTATAAATATTTTAGTATATATATTTCAAGAGTAGTTTAGCTTTAGGTATAGCTTGATCTAGTGTTCAAATGTAACCAGTTTTGATATTCCTTCATTGGCTCCTTTCTCAGAAAAGCTCTCTCCCCTTCCACTCACAAACAGGCTGCACATTTCTTATGGGAAAGGACATCTTACATCTGCTCTTAGAAGTTTTAGACAAAGCCTCACATCTGACAGATTCTAATTGACAGATTCATGCTCCCATCCTCAAACCAATCACTGTGGCCAGAATATGATTCTCTTCTTGAATGGTCTGAGCCATATGATCAACCCTGGACCCTGAGATGAAGGCAACTCTCATTGAAACAAATGCACTGAGAGTGGGGAAAGGGATGGTTCCTCCAGAAGAATATTGGGTTAATGGGGACCCAAAGAGTGAATGGAAGTTGGGGAATAAACAATAACCTGCTTCTATAATTTCATTTCACAGCCACTGTGAAACTTCCTCTCATCTTCCGGTTTCGAGGTCCTCCTTCCATCCATTTTTTTCTTTCATGCACCCTTCAGAGCCCTAAAACACAGATGCAATTGGGCATCTGTTCTACAGTTTTCGAGAGGACTTCCCTGTTTTAGCAAAATGTCTTCAGGCTACATTTCAAGATCACCTTCTTCCAGTGTGTCCCTCTGTGTCCAATCATCATTTAAACTTTTGGGAGTTTAAGAATCACCTGGAGCCCTGGCTGGTGTAGCTCAGTGGATTGATCACAGGCTTGTGAACCAAAGGGTCGCTGGTTCGATTCCTAGTCAGGGCGCATGTCTGGGTTATGGGCCAGGTCCACAGTAGGTGGTGTGTGAGAGGTAACCACACATTGATTTTTCTCTCCCTCTCTTTGTCTCTGTGGGCAGAGGCCCTCACCCGGCCACCACAGATGAGAATAAGTCTACCAAGACATGAGCTGCTCAGGAAGGAAAGGTGACCAATCTCTCAAAGGAGAAGGGCCTTGAGCCTTTTCCTTAATGGGCTTTTATTGGATTTAATTTGCATAAGAATACAGGGCATATATACGTAAAGCTCATCAATAATTGTCAAGCAGTAATGATCAAACAATAGATAACATTCAAAGAACTATGAGGGCTTATTCTGAGTCAAGGTCAGATAGCCAAAGGGCCATAAAACTTTAGGAAACAAACTCATTTTATGCTTGGACTCTTATCATTTAAATTGAGGGCATCTTAGCAAAGCAGATTTCACGGGATTTTTATGCATTCTTTCTTAGGCCTGATTGCCCAGGGAACTGCCCATTCCAGCACAGGGACACACCTGCTTTCAGCATTGTTTCAGGCTTACGTCAGATGGGGGATGTGGACAGCCAAGAGATTAGGAGATTTCTTACAGACAGAATGAGGACTCAGGCTGTGACAAAGCCAAGGGGTGAGGGTCCATCACCCATTTTTCTATAGTCCCCTAAGTCCTTCCCTAAGGGCCCCTTTGTGACCATGCCTGTCTTAGGTTGTCCCTCCCTTGAGGAATCTTACCCGTCATTGGCTAACCAGTCATCTGCCCGGGGCCAAGCAGGGTGAAGTCAAGGGGGCAGAGGCTGCGCCCCTGCCAGGAGGATAAGCTTTGTCTCCTCAGTGGCTTATGGTCCCAAGGTCTCTTACTCAGCCTTAGCCATGGGGCGTTACAGCTTCTGAAACCAGTCAGGGTGGTTCCCAACATTTCTCTTTCCCTTCCCCTCTCTCTACAAGTAAATAAATAAAAATCTAAAAAAAGAATCACCTGGAGAGCTTAAGACACAAAATCCTGACTCAATAGGATTGGGGTGGGGACTGTGAATTTACATTTTTAGCAATTTTCTAGGACCTCGACTCAGAAAAACACAGCCTATGGGCGGCGTGTACTCTAATAAAATGGACCCCTTATTTTTCAGACATATTCTACTTTCTTCTCCTCTGGGATGTAGCTCAGCATCTTCCTTTTATTGATAATGCCTCTCCCACAGTCTCTATCTACTGAAATCCTGTTCTTCAAGGCCAAGTTCAAATGCCATCTCCACCAGGACATCTTTCCTGATTTAGTCATTCCTTTGAGCCCTATTTTGCTTAATTTAGTCCTTTTTAAAAAATGATGGATTGTATTCCACATTATAATATTGAGTGCGTATCTTAATTTATCTAATATATTTATTTTTAAAATATAAAAATTGTTGTTGTTCTCTTTGTTTCACAATGAAACACAATAGGTTTAGTATAGAAATATTTGCATCAGAAATAGGGGCAAATTAAAACACACAAAACGTCATCTTTGGAACAATCAAGGAGATTTGAATGTGAATTAGGTATTATGGGATATGAAGGAATTATTGTTAATTCTGTTTGGTGTAATAATAGCTGGCTGGTTAGGCTTTTTAAAACACCTTTCCCAGTCAGAGATACCTACTGAAGTATCTGCGGGTTCAACAGCATGATGTCTGAAATTTGTGTTGCAGAACTCCAGCAAACAATCAGACTTGAAGGAAAACCGACAAAACAGAATCAGGGAAGTGTCATCAGGGTTCATTACTCTATGCAATGTTTGCGTGTTTGAAATTTTTCCTTAATGTAAAGGAAAGCAAAGCAAACCAAAGATGAACACATACGTGTTTTTGTGTTTATATGCATTTGTAGAAAGAGAGGAAGAAAAAGGTTTTAAGGTTTTTCATGTCAGGACTATGGTCATACTTCTCTTTCTCTCCTGCACAGAGTCTGGAACGGTGCCTGGCTCTAGAGAGGGTGCCGTGCTTGATCACTAGCTGAGGAATGAATAAACAGCAGAGGCAAACAGTAGCCATGGAAATCGCTCCCATCAGTAGTGTTTAAGCCTGGAGGCTCAGGAATCCGTGACTAGTTCTCCCCCTTACTTCCACTGTATCTCCAGCAGGCCTTTTAATCTCATAGGGTCTTAGTTTTCTCACTTGTAAAACAGAAGTCCTAATAGTTACTTTTTAGGGTTCATTGTTTTCACAAATACCATAGTTACCTGAGCACTATGTTCCAAGGACCATCCTATACTTTAGAAATACAGTGGTGAATACCACAGCCCCAAATCTCTGTCTTCAAGGAGCTAACATCCCAGTAGGATAAGATAGGCCATACACAAATAAGTAGGTAAAATATAGAGGATGTTAGATCACATTAAAATTAGGTAGGAGAGAGAGGGAGACGATGTGCTGGGGTGGGGTGGGGGTTGTATTTGCTATTTTAAACTGGGTGGCCAGGCAGGACTCCCCTGAGAAGGTGCCATTTTAACAATGAAACACCTGAATCTGATGATGGAGTGAGCCAGGTGTCTGGAAAACGAATGTCCAGTCCAGGTGGAGAAAAGAATAAGTGTGTTAGAGAAATAGCAAGAAAGGGCATCACTTGTCTCTACAGTGGCCTGCCCCCTCCTCTTCCTAAGTGGACACTTGGTTCGGTCTGGAGGGGTTACTCTAAATCAGGGGCGGGAAACTTTTTCTTTAAGGGCTGGGTAGCATATATGTTAGGCTTTGTAGGCCATACGTTCTCTGTCTCAACAACTCAACTCTGCCATTGTAGCATGAAAACGCCATGGACAATACAGTACATAAAGGAATCGGTATAGTTATGTTCTAATAAAACTTTATTTGTAAAAACAAGTGATGTTTGGATTTGGCCTGTGGGCTATAGTTGGCCAACCCCTGCTCTAAATATATCTATCACTCTAAGATTTTGGAAAATGAAAGAAAGATAGAGGGGAAAAAATTAGCACATAAAACAAAGGCACTGTTTGTGTGAATGTGCATATTTGTGTGTATTTAAATCAAGCTCTGTCCAGTTTTACTAAAGAAAAGTTTTAGATGATTTCCTTTTCACCAGTCTGTTTTGGCATGCCTCTAATGATACCAGAATCACTAGCATCAGTGGTAGCCAGTGTGCATGCTCAGCAGTATTTCCGCACTCTGGGTCCAGTTCATGTCACTGCCACTGTGGTCATGGACACCCATCTCGGCCAGCATGGTGTAGCACTCTGTTTCAGATTCTTCAAGGCTGAGCAGCCGTTGGCAACGATAACCAGTTTTGCTTTGCCTTGTCTGATCATTTTCATTGCCTGCTTTTACCCCAGCATGTACATTCCACTTTTTATAACAAGTTGAAGTCTAGAGTTGACTGACTCCTGTGATTTTTCATCTTCTCTGTAGCCACCATCTTCCTGCCTCAGGTGTGAGACGGCTCCCAGCCCAGAGCAGCCACCAAGATGGCCAGTCAGTCTTGCAAGGCACCGTTTCTTTATCATCCATCTTCCCACTTTGGTTTTAGAATTACTTTGGTGTGTGGTGAGGAAATCCTGTCATGGCCTCAACTCTGTGGGCACCTTCTTCTCTCTTTCTTAATTCCCCTTCATGATTCCGAATTTCTCTGCTACTTCATCCTTTTCCTTCCTGCCCTGCCTCCTCCTCTTCCTCATCTTTTCTGTTTCCTCCTGCATTTTAGTGCTCTTTCCTCCTCATTTTGAATCTCTGCTGATATCATGTTTATTGGGTTTGTTTGGCGAGATCACCTGTGTATGACCTGACACATATCACGTAACAGACAGTATGGTTATTTTTTTTTTTGTTTTTTTGTTTATTTTGTTTTATTTTTTTACCAGTACTGTGGCTACCCAAAGAAGGACTCAGGGTAGGACTCCACCATTAGACTCTATATTTTGGATAGACTTCTGCTGGCTTGGTGCGGAGAGGGTACTGTCAGAGAGAACAGGCCTTGAGAGAATGACAACAGAGGAGGAAGTTCAGGAGGGGTCAAAGTTGACAGGTCAGGACTTCTGCATGTGGGTGTGTTCGGGCAAGCATTTATGTTCTGCAGTCCAAGGTGGATGCAGGCTATGTCCTTGGCAGTGGAACAGTTCATAAATTCAGTCACCCTCCCTTACTCATATTTTGGAAATCCCACCTTAACTGTGTGTGCTGTATGATTACAGGCCATTGGAGACCATTAGTAAATGAACTATGAGATTTTGATCATGAAATGCAAACTCTCTTGTGAAATGCAAACACAGTTTCACATATTAATTGCTTCTAATTAAGGAGGAACACTTTAGCCAATTAGCTTTTGGAATTTAAGTGTAATCAGAAGGCTGATTCAGAGATTCGCTAATTGCTTCCCCACTGCCACTAGTCACCTTAGAGCAGACACAGAGTCTGTGGACACATCGGGGCCGAGAGGCCCAGACGCGCTTTCGCTGTTTTGCTGCGGTGGCTGACTGTAGACAGCAGTCCCCATACCCTTGAAGTTGACATGCTGCACAAATGAGAGGGGGGGCGGAGGTCAATGAGAGAGAATAAGAACACCATCCTGGACTAGATCCAGGGTCTAAACTGACTTCTCTGTTGAAGGTGTTGGCTAATGTTAGGCATGTCATGCTACTTCTCCAGATTTCTTGGACAAAAGATGGCAAACTCTCACACAGCTTCCAGGATTCACAACAAACTCCAGTGACTGGTGCGGCCGCTCATGATTCCGTGTGAGGTGGCAACTGTATAGGCAAAGAAAAAAGCAGTCATTGATGGAAGGCTCAGGTGTGCTTTTGACACTCCAGCCGTCACAGAATTCAAATCTTATGGGGCTGGCAACTGCTCTGGCAGCCATGGGTGTTTTGAAGGAGGAAGTCTTTGTCTGTCGGCACTCCGTTTCCACTCTTATTTTTCTTCAGACATCTTCATCATTTTAATGGTCTTTTTTAGAGTCAGCCTCACTTTCTGGACACCTGACCACGTCTCCTCTGACGGACAGCTGTTCTCTCAATCCACGGCAGAGAGCACCCTGCGTTGCTCTGTTCTTGCCTCATCTTGCTTCTCTTGCTGCAAGAGGCTCTCAGCAGGAGTCTACCTACCGCTGCTGCTGCTTGAACTTGGTAATTACCAAGATCTTTCTTTTGGCACCTTGACTTGGGCTTAATGCTGCAATCCTCATTATTATATAATAACTCACCAGTCAGAACTTGCTCATCAATTTCTCCACCATCTACATGATTATTTTCTTCTAAAAATGAAACAGGTTCTTATCCGCCTCCCCCTACCCCTCTCCACAAGAATACAAGCTGTTGTCATTGCGTACAAAGATGGTGGTGTTAACATGCATTTCCTGGACTTCCGTTAGTGTGAACTTTTATCTGACTGTTTTTGGCCTTGCTGGTAGCTTGCATCTCACACTCCTGCACCCTCAGCCTCCAGGCCCGTGGACGGGAAGCAGATGAAGAGAACTCTCTAGGAAAAAGGCATGTAAAGGGGTCACCTGACTTTGTGTTTGCCTCTTTTGGGTGGCACTGTGGGCAGGGATGTCTCGTTGTCGAGGCAAATGCTCTCTACAAGGTTGGTTCCCTTCCCTGCACCTCAGCCAAAAGGCTCTGTTGTCTTTGCTTCAAGAGAGGGAGTCCCTACGAAGGATGCGTGCACACCCTGCCTTCAACATCCTTATGCCAGCAGGTGTAATTTCCTGGCAGGGCAAGATGGTGTCCAACATGCCCTCCATCACAACAATGTGAACAATTAAACAGATTCCTGTTTGAGGCGTGTTCTCATTAGGTGCAACCTTCACTAAAACTATTTAAAACTTGGCAAATATTCTTTTTAGATGATTAATAGGTCATCTCCACTTTTCCTTTTGGGAGGTCAGTTGCCAGTTACCAAAAATGAAACACCTGCTTTTACATCAACGTGGCTGCTACGCGAAATTGAGCAGCACACAGCATTCCCGAAGCTGTTAAATATGTCCATTGTGCCAAAAAAAATGGGGCCTTATGTTTACGTAAGTCCTGAATAAATATGGTGGATTTTGGAACACAGATCTGATGAAAAACTTCACCCTAGGCCAACATGAAAACTAACTAGCTTACTTAGGTATATGTAATTTATAAAGAACATAAGATTAGAAGGCAACGAACGGTCATTTTGGTGGAATAAAGCACATCAAAAGGAAAGCGTCTTTCAATCTGAATTCCAGTTAACACAATTAATATTTTCCATGTTCAATTTCAGGGAGTACATATTCCTCCATGACTTTGAATGCACCCAGGCAAACATTAGGTGGAAAAGTCACTACTGAAGGGCTTAGGAACGAACAGATTGCTGCTTGTATCAGGAAGAGGCAGGAAGACGAGGCTGTGAGACAGAAAACACTGCTTAATATTCTTTTGTTCGGGTATAATATCCATTAATGAGGACACTGTTATTACCTGAGCATCTTACTCAGCTAGTGTAATGTTTCCTAAATGCCCCGAGGGGCTCAGGAAAGCTCCCCATGGCAACTCACTATGCTGTATGCGTGTCCTTGTCACCTTAAAGATGGGGAACTCTGAAGAGGCTGAGAGTTGGTGATTGAGCCAGAACTCAGCTTGGGAGCCTCAGAGGTTGTCAGAGGTTGTTCTGATTCTCATTTGACTCAGTATCTCCTCTTGTTTTGACCTCCTCACAACCACCACTGCTTTCAACCTCCGTAAGTCAGTGAGGAGCACACATCATCTTTAATGTATTTACAGATGAGGATACAGAAGCTCCAAGGTTTCAAGTGACTTGCCCAAGTCAGAGCGGGTCAACTGGGACCCTCTCAGTGGGGTGGTCAGAGGAGGCTTGGGTCTGGCATGGACCTCCCTCTCATGCCCGTTAGGTCTGGGGTCCACACCCTCCACTGAGGTCCTGCCCCACCGTAGTGGCGGAACATTTAAAAGGGAATTCCTCTCTCTGGACTCCCAGACACAAATGCAGAATTCATGGGTCTATTCTCTTTCCTGCTGATGAGCATGTGTTTTTGTGGAAAGACCACAGAGAGGAGTTCGGATCCCTATGTTGTTTTCAGATCTAGCCTGCTTGGCCATACAGCCCGAGTCAAATTATAGAATCATGGCCACAGTCAAATGGAAGGAATTTAGGGGTCGCCTCTGCTGGTGCATCAGAACCACAAGGACAGCTTGTTAAATAAAGCAGATTTCTAAAATTCTGATTCAGTTGGTCTGGGGTGGCCCCGAAGACCCTGCTTCTCTAGCAAGCTTCCGAGGCCGGCCGGTGCTGCACACCCACGGACCTCACAACACCCAGACATCACCGGCCTACCACAACCTGCCGTAAATGGGTTGGTAAACTCCTTAAGGGCCAGTTAGTAAATATTTTAGGCTTCGCAGGCCATACAGTCTTGTCGCAACTACTCAACTCTGCCCGTGTGGCTCGAAAGCCGCCATGGACACCTGTATGTGAATGAGTCTTCTGATGAATTTCACAAAAACAAGGAGGCCCATGGGCTGCAGTTCGCTGACCTCTCTCC
Source organism: Macrotus californicus (assembly GCA_007922815.1). Classification (NCBI taxonomy): domain Eukaryota; kingdom Metazoa; phylum Chordata; class Mammalia; order Chiroptera; family Phyllostomidae; genus Macrotus; species Macrotus californicus. The sequence goes on from VMDR010002182.1 coordinate 16,296, forward strand.
ACACGCTTATAGCAATTGAGGTCCTCCCCGTCACCCCGTACTGCCAGCTGTCCAGGAGCGACATTCCTGGCCTGGCTTTTCTCCATGGATCTACTGCAGATAAGGTATGATAACACTTAGCCATGAATGCTCAGAAAATAACATTTTGAATCTGGTCCATCAGCCCCGTGTTATCAGCTATATTTTAAGTCCATTTAGTTTATTCATCACTGAATTTGTCTTTATAAGTATTCTAACTACTAGGCATCACATAAAAAATAAGAATGTTAAAGAGATGACAGAAGGGACCATGTTGAATAGTAATTCAGGAACGTTCTTGGTGTCAGAAAATAGACACATAGAACTATTTTTATATCAACAATGCTTCCACGAAGCAGGACAAAAAGTGAGTATTTCACAAGGTTGGTAAAAGACAAAGCTACAAAGTTCACGATGGTCCTTCACACTAACTCCCTTCACAACATATTTTACTCAAAAAACGTTCTAAAAACAAAGACATACCAACAAGTTATATTATTTTTTATTCATGTTAGAATTTCTATCAGTGTTTGAACATTAATATTTAGAGAGTTTGTACATTTTTCGACTTCCAAGGTTTAAAATGAGAACCACACTAGGTCACAAATGGCAACTAATACACATTTCACAATTGCATGGATTTTCACTCAATTTCACTCTCTTAACACTGTTAAACATTTTCTTTTCCTCGCTGTACTTTACAGTGAAAAGTGGGCCCCCCTCATGTCTCAGCCAAGTTCGACATTATGGGTTCATCACATATAAAATTCTTTAAAAATATACTTCTGTCAAAAGACTTGATGACTACTATGTACACTACAAAAATAAACTTTCATATAAATAAATTATATGGCATACTTTTATCTTTGTAATTGAAATGACACAAACCCATTTCCACCGAAATTGGCAGAAAATGAGACCCAGTTTGAATATTTCCTTTAAATTCCTTACACTAAAACCTACCATGAGACCTTAATGAAAATGTTATATACTCTGAACTATTTAACATTAGTAAGCACTCTATACAAATAAAAATTCTGTTCAAAAGTAAAACATAGCTGTAATAGTGTTTCCAATAGAAATAAAAATCCCTGCATTTTTTTGTTATAAACTGGCATGACAAATACTGTAGGAAGACATTCTTATGATACAAAATTATAAATATCAGCAAAGATTTCTTTAAAAAAATTAAAACATCCAAATGAACAAATAAGACAGACAAAATAAAACTATTTAAAAGAGAGAGGGAAATTCTAGTTGCCAGCCAGCCCCATGTTCCCCCTTTGCCAATGTGACTACGGGAGGTTCTACACTGTGCAGAAAGCAGGGGCTGGGTGAGCTGTCATGCACCACACAGTTGGGCTCAGGAAAGGGGCAAGGGCACACACCACGAGCCAGAGGGAAGCAGACCTCAGAATTTTGCATCACTCTCTCCTGAATGCAGGATATGCAACTCTTCTGAGTAGAGCTGGCTATTAGGTAGACAGAGAGTGTGGCTAACAGAGGCACCAAACAGTAGCAGTGGGGCCGTCGGGGCCCCTGACATATTGACGCACACACCTGGCACCCACAGGTGGCTTCCAATTGGTGTCTTACAGTTTTGAGTTTAGGGTCTGAGGTCACTGCACTGCCGGGACTACTGGGGCCCGTTGCCTTTCGACTAAGGTTTTCCACATTAAATAGGAAGGGGTAATGAGAGCTGCCATCCGTGCACTACTATAGTAGCTTATCTGGGCACCAAGCGCTTCCCAACTTACTGGTCTCTGGTTAAGAGCTGAGGAAGGCCAAGCCTCGGAGCAACACAACAGAAGTGATACAGAAGCAAAGCTGTGAAAGTGACGCCTGGTTGAGAGATTTGCCTCCATACCCGAGTTCTACAGAGGACTGCATGCAATGGGCATCTCCCTGCTTGTCAACAAATGCCCCATTGACAGAACACGAATAATGATGAGAGGAAGGAAATGATTCACTTAGGAAGTGTGCACCCATAATGTTAATAAAAACACACAGAGAAGGATCCTTCTAAAGCTCATACCCTCCACCACTTCTGACCCCGTATCACCGTCCTAGATGCTCTCTATTTATTTTTAAAAATGCAAACATATCCAGAAAGCCCCAACCACCTGTGCAATTTAGGAAGAAACTCAAAACATCACCTCTGGGTTTCCTATGGACCAAGAAGGAATAGGGTTTTCTATCTGTAGCAGGGTCATCATCTCCAAAACCCTTTCAATCCACTCTTACATTGTGTGTGTGTGTGTGTGTGTGTGTGTGTGTGCGCGCGCGCACGCACACGTGCGCGTGCGCACGTGCGCGTGCATCATGAGAGGTACAATGAAGGCTAATATGCTCACGGCCCAGTGAGGCTCTCCACTAGGCCTGCTCTCTAATTCTTGAACAATAACGAAGATGAACAGATGTTAACTCTATACCCTGAGGTTCCAACGTCCACCACACAGATCCACTGAGAGACGTTATCTCCTCTGAGACGCAAGCCAGGGTGTTTGAATGGCAGCCAATGATCTTAGAAGATGCCCTGGACTTGACCTGAGCCTGGCCAAAGGATAAGGCGATGCTTGGGGCAGCTAGCCCCTACCAGCACCAGGCCATAACAGCATCCTGACTCTTCCAGCCTGACCAGGGCAGAACCCACTAAAGGTTTATGGACAGTGAAAGAAACAAAAAATGGAAAAAAATCACAGTACAGTACATCTGGAAATCACACACATCTCACGTACACAGCCACACAGGAGCATTGCATCCAACTACACCTAGAAGCCACCAGGATTAACGTGCTTTCTTCATATCTGCTCATTAAACAATAACAAAATTACCACGCATAGCGTGTTCGAAAGTTAACAGTAACATTTCATACTACCACAGGGTTTGTGATATGCAAATTTAAAATACTTTAAACAGAAACCTTTACAAAATAACCCTATTATATAAGCAATATTTGCATAGAATTATACAGGTAAATTATACAATGTTTAAGCAGCAGCAACACATGCTGAGATTTAAGACTAAGTTATGCTTGGCCGTGGCACGGAGGCCGATGTACAAGCAGGGAGGGGCCCGCTGCGGCGGCCCCACCGCGCACTGGGCAGCAGGGGAGGAGCCCCAGATCATACTACTTTACATCCATTTCTTCGTATTTACACGTGTGTACACTTCTTAAATATTTATAGGAATATTTCACAAAATAATACAATCGGTTACAGTAACAACGGACTGCAGTTCTGGTGCAGCGCATCTTTCCAACACCAAGCAGTTCTCTTCAAGCAGTTCTGGGTGGGGAGGGGGATTCCAATCTTTGGCCTCTTTGCTTCAGATTTTACTCGCCCTTTAAGAGAAAAAAGAGGAAGTCAAACTACGTAACGGGTATGTGAGTCCGTGTTTATGAAGCACACTGACAGGCAGAACGAATCTGTATAGAAGAACTCAGGATGGCGGGGGCTGAGTGAGGGCAGGCGGGGTTCTCAGGGGCCGGTCATCACCCTTTCCTTCATCTAGGGGCTGGCGACACAGACGCGTTCACTTTATAACCATTCACCGAGCTGTGTGCTCAGCATACACACCTGCAGGGCACTTTCACAAAGATGGAAAAATGGGTGAAAGGTGCAGCTGTTAGCATCTTTGTTAAGTTGCACTAACCCTCAACAGGTTAACGGTGTGGGGAGAGAACCAACTTGGGACAAGACTGGCTCCCCAAAGATGACAGAGCTTAGATACAGCAGCCCTGCCTTGAGGATCAGAGGTCACTGGCATTCAGTTTGGGACATGCTAAAGCCAGGGGGCTCCAGGCCCCCAAAAACCCAAGGAGCTTTGCTCTCTGTGTCCCTCTGGCCTCACACACCTCAGTTGGAGCTGCTGCCCCGGGGCCTCTCCTCGCATTCCACGTCCTGCAGCTCTATGACCTCCACCTTGGAATCCCTCCTCTCGCATCGGACATTAAAAGGCACATGGGGGTCCTCGAACAGCCTGGGGTCCATCTGGGGGTAGTCCTCATAGCCTGGGCACAGCCCCCCTCGGGGGTTCCGCCCGGGCCCGGGGGCGGGTGGAGGGTGCACAGCAACAGTCACGGACGCTGAGGCTGTCACGGTGGTGATGGGCTGGCAGTAGCTGGGCATGGAGCTGCCCATGGCAGTGAACACCGGGTGCCGAGGGTTGTGAGAGCGGGCTCCCCGGGGGCCCACGCGGTCCCTATTGGTAGGGCCAGAGTGTCCTTCAGTAGGCATTTCAAAAGCGTCCCTGCGCGGTCTGTAGGGGGGCGGCCGCAAGCCTTCTCTGGGAGCTTCCCTCTGGGGCTGCGGGCCTGGCCGTCCGGGTGGCAGGGACCCTGAGTCCAGGTGGGTCTGCTGTCGAGAGCTCGAGGGCGGGTGATGTCTCACTTCAGGATGGACCACCTGCAGAGGGTGAGGGCCGGTTAAAGCAGGCTGGGTGCTAACTCCAGGGTGGGCATCACCCTGCTATTCCCAGCCCTCCCTCACTGGCTCCAGTTCCCACCTGGCCACCCACACAAAGCTCTTCTTAACCAAGAACTCAGTCGACCCCACAATGGCTGGGAGAGGCCCAGGGGAGCCAACAGGGGCCTTCCACTCACAAAAGAAAAAACCCATTCTCTTAGAACCTCCACGGCATGGCAGAGGAGCGCCTGATTTGGAACCTATGCCCAGGCTTTCACCAGCACAGCTGCCTGGACACACATGGCTGCCGTCCATAAATGCAGGGCTGTGGTCAGAGAGTTTCCGAGCAGCCTCCCTCCCAGAGTCCACCACGCTACTCTGCTCAGAAGGGTCAGATCCCAACTCCCCTCTTAAAACAGCCAAGCACCTGGCCGTGGTTTGCACAAATGCCGGACGTTGGCGGAACTGTCTCCACCTACGCTACCGACTATGGTAGCCGTTAAGGACATACACCTATCTGCATTTAAATTCACTAAAATTCAAAACTCAGCCTCTCGGGTCTCACTAGCCACATTTCAAGTGCTCAACAGCCACCTGTGGCTACGGACAGCATTTACTTCCTCGCAGAAAGTTCCATGGGGCAGCGCTGCTCTGTCTGGTTGTCAGGAATCTGGTTTCTGGGTCTCTACACAAAGTATGGAGCAACACAGTGGCCACATCAATCAAAAGGACCGTGACCAACTTCAAAGTCGTTCAGCTTGTACCTATTTTTAGGCTCCCGCTGAACAAAACCAGATTCACACTGCAGCTCAGCAGGCTTCACCCCAGGGGGTAAGAGGAGGAAAATTTAGGTTATTTGGTTGGCCCTTCTCTCTTTCAAGGAAGGCCCGCTCAGGCCTGGGCCTGGAATACCCATTTCCTAGAGGGACAGCAGGAGGCCCTCGGTGGGATGAATATGAGCCTTAGAACCTTCCCTGGGTTTTGTGGGCTGAGCTCTAGGACTGGGGGACTGAGGACAATGTGGGGAGCACAGAACAGAGGAGGAGTCCAGGGCTCCCAGGCTCACAGCTTTGCTGAATTACTAAAGGCTAATCTTAGGCACCCAGAATACGTACTTGGAGTCACAAAAGCTTCTGGTAAAATCCTAAACAATAATAACGGAAATAATTTTGTACTAAGGACAATTAAAGGTAATAGAAGTGGGAGAAAAAAATATATCACTTTTGCTAGCAATAAAAATCCCACTCCTTTTTTTTTAAAGTATCATGCTAAAACAATATGCAGCTTAGTAAAAAAGAAAAAGAAAAAGAGGCAAGGCCTGCTTTACCACTGGCCCTTCAGCTCAAACTGTACTTAGCCCCAACAAGATACACACCCCTGCTTGGTGTACTTACTGTTCCTGGCCTCTGCTTTTTTTGATCTGTATGAGATCCAACTTACATGAAACAGACACTTTTATAGTTTAAGAACAGTCAAATACTGGCAATTTCAAATGATCCCACCTAACCTCTATTATTGTCTTTGTACCCTGTCTGTCAGATTTGCTGCCCAGAGCAGGGAGGGGTGGCCCCTGAGGGTGGTGACTTACAGAGGAGCGGGCGAAGACAGGGTTTTCTGTGGCTTCCACAATCACCTGGTGGGCAGGGCCCCTGGCGCTCTGCTGCGTCTCGTACTGCCGAAGCTCCTCACTGATGCCCGACACCGTCGTCTGAGAACTGTACTCTGAGTCGGAGGAATCTGACCCGTTGTTTGCATGACCGGGGGGCACAGCAAACCGGACCACACTGGGGGGCGGCTCAGGGGAAGGGGTGGGTAGCCGATTCAGACCATTGGCTGGAGATACCTATTTAAGAGGGTTCCATATTAAAAGTGCCATCATCCATTTACCTGCTGGCTACACTCAAAGTTCAAAGAACAATATTGTTGGGGGCCCTCTGCCCTCCTTCGACAACTAAGCTGTATTCCCCTCCCCCTCCCTGCCACTTGAGGAAGACTCGGTGACTGGACAGCTGGAGCAAAAGAAGTGCCCTCTGCTTTCACACACTGGAAAGGCCGGCAGGGCCCTTCTTACTCTTGTTCAAGCCCAGACAGTCCGCTTGAGCGGAAAATGCTTCACTGACACAGACCTATAGGACACAGGCTGCCAAGCATTTGGTTTTAAAAAACAAAACAGAAAAACCAGTACTGCAACCCCAAAACTACTAACTACACTGAAGAGAAAAAAGGGATAGTTATTGAGATGTTTACTGAAAAAGTAAGTCGTCAGCAGTGCGGATACACCTAAGTATCGACATGAAGAGGGACATCGGGAAAGCCCGCATCAGGCGGCAGGGAGACTGCACACCATGCCCCGCACAGTGACTGACCTCCGGATATGGTCCGAAGAAGGACAGCAGGACTGGCAGCAAAACCAGCCCGTTGAGAACACCCAGGATTGTCAGGATTGCCAGGACCGCGAAGAAATACCTTGAAGATAAAAGGGAAACAAATATTCACTGTGGCAAAGATAAATTAAGCTACCATTCAAGCGCCCAAACGTTACAGCACATCATAAGCCAAAAATTAGCAAGACCCACACAAGTGAAAAGGCTGTTCCAAAACTACAGTTCAAATTCAGCAACAGATTTTTTTTTTTTTTTTTTTTACACCTTAAGATTTCGAGGGCTGCATTCCACAACCCAAAGTTGGGAGGGAGAAAAAAAAAAAATTAGTTTGTTAATTTGCTGAAATCTCATGGCACATAATGTTATTTATGAATGTGTTAAACAAACACAAAAATATGGAATGCGAACTGAATGGCCAAGCAGACTGAAAGCACAAACACAATGCGGAGGGGCCCCGTCCATGAAAACTCAGCAGAAGCAGACAAATGAAGTGAAGGGTGTAGAATGTGAGCGATGTACACAGGAGGAGAAGCAGCCCACTTGTGCAGCAGCTAATCCACTGTGAAACGCTTCTGCATCTGAGCAGAATCTCTCCGTCTCCAGTGCAACAGGTAAGTCCTTCCCTGTGCTTTCACGAACCACGACTTTCTGCCTAGAATTTCGAGAGTCCCAGTTTAACCAAACAGCTCCAATTGCGACCGTTCTCAGAACAGGGGGACCAGCTTCCTGCAAAGAAAGCACTGTCCATTCTGTGGTTGCTGAGGCACTGGTCGGGGGAGGGAGGGCGGTCCACAGTGATGGGGCTGCTCTGTGGCCAGTCTTTTGTTGAACAATTTAGCATCTCTGAATACTCTTGATTTGCGTCAGCCAATTCAAACATAAAGGCCGCAGCACCATGAAGAAGAGGAGAGTGCACAAGTGGCCCTGCTTTCCCACCGCTGAGGGCTAAGGTCTGGGATCGTTCATGAATACCAAGGTAAACCTGTCAGCCAGCACGCCGCCCAAGGGGAGGGGGAGGGGCAGGGACAGATTCCACACAAGTTGTTTCTGTAACTAATGATTTCTAGGGCAATTTTGGTGGAAGTGGACTGTGGGGGGGCAGAGCTCAGGATGTTCTGGGAAGAGGGAGGGCAAGATATCTTCTGTTAATGGTCCTCTTGATCATAAAACAGAACAGGCTCCAAACGTTGCCATTTCTATATGGGTTTCGACATCAGATGAAAGGAGAGAGAATCCCTATAAAAATACAAATACCTCGCAGCTATTGTAAACACTAGAAACTTCTGAGCTGCATTAGTAAAAGCCAAGCGGCCAACAGCCTGGCTCTGATGTAAACTGCGGGAACTTTAGGCACAGGCATCTCTCAGCAGCAGGCATTAGGACATTTGCATCCCATCCATCTAACTGTAGAGTAAACAGACCAATTACATTCCTGACGCTTCATGTATACAATGTCTGCTCATCTAGTCGACCCCAGTGAGGGCTTCGTCAGGTTCATCCATCCAGCTCTAGAAAATGGGAAGCCCTTTTAAGTGCTTGAAATAAGAACTCTGATATTTCTGGGACAGAACAAGAGGCCGGGGGTTAGACGAGAGAGAGCTGGGGATGTGCCCTCCATCCAGGTGCCAGCTGGTTGCTCAGGTCCAGGCTAAGTCTCCTCTGCGTGGCTCAGTTGGCTCCAAGGCCCCGCCAAGCCCTGCATTTCCCATGGCTTCGAACGGCCTGCGAACCCCTCCCTTGTAAGGTGCACGGAAGGGGGTGGGGCCCACGTTACTTGCTGTTGTGTGAATGCACCAGTGAGGTGCTTTCCGTATTGTGCTGAATGAGAAGTCACGCAAAAGAAACTCTTTGGACATAGGGCTTTTTATACCACAAAGAAGCAACTACTAATGCATGAATAAATAAATGTATGCAAAAGAAGTAAAGGAAAGTCAAATTAAGAGCCTAAAACCCAAATCAAAACCTTATTCTAGTTAAGGCCCATTATCTACTGGTAATGGCAAACAATAATATACTAAGTGGCCTGCTAACTGACCAGCGATCTGTGTCGACACCAGCGGTGTGGGCATCACCTGGGAGCTGACTGGAAATGCAGCCTTCTCCCCACACTGCCACCCCAAGGAGATCCGGTCTGCGTTTCCGAAAAGCCGTGGGTGACTACAAGCACATCACAGTTTGAGAACTGTGCTCTACACTGGAGTGGGTGTCTCACCTCTTCCCTCACCCTACACCAAAACGGCAGTGAGCCAACTCTGGCTCTCGTTCTAGGAATGCCAGAGCTCCAAGATGCGGAGCTGTCCAACGGGTGATGCCAGCGGACTGATGTTTTCTTCGTAACGATAAACTAGCCAGAACTGAAAACCCTCTTCTTCGCACTTGAAACGTGAAAGGCCTATACACACGTGCGCGCACGCCAGGAAAGCCTTTCTGGACTCTCCCTCCAGATTACGGAAGCAGCGCAGACAATCCAGCCACAGCTCACACTGGGTTCTAAGCCTGGACTACCGTTTCCGCGGCGATGCTCCTGCCGCCCGCTCCACAGGAGAAAGCAGTCTCCTCCAAGGGCAGCTGCTTCACCAAAGGGCAGAGGTCCTTCAGGGAAGCGGACTCTCACCCTGCTGTTCTCCAATTCTTTTCAGAAGGAAAACTCGCTCTCTTTTCATACTTAACCAAGTCCTATTCTTCATTAAATTCACCAGAAACTCCTTGCCTCGAGATACGAAGAGAAGTATCCAAAACAGGCTTGGATTTCCAAAATTTGACACCAAAGTCAACTATTAAATGCGTCCTAAATCTTACTGGGAACTCAAATCTGAAATCTGGGCACATTAACTTTAGTTCTTAAATGGAAATAATCTAGGGAACAATTTAAGGTATTTGTATGTTTTCCTTGACACCGTTTTGAAGACGTGAAAGTCAAATTCAGACAATTAGTGGGAACCAGTCATCTCTTTCTGCAGATACTTCTAACCTGGAATACCAATGAATGGAGTGTTGGGTGGCCTCTGGCCTGGACCTGTGATGATGTCTGTGCTGCTGACCCTGAACCCTCCGTCTTCTCTCTTCAAGATGGCCCTAGCAGAGAGCTCGTCTTCATGCCTCTCAGCATATATCCGAGTTAATAAGAGTTCAAAAGAAAGTGGCATCGCAGATTGTGGTAATCCAAACACGTTGTACACCTTGGATACACATGACTTTTGTTTGTCAATTACAAATTATACCTCGGTGAAGATGGGGGGAAGTTGAGCCATAATGAAGAAGAAATGCTTTCATCTGCCACATACAGGAGGAAATAAGCAATCAGCATCACGCGAGCAAACAAGAACGATTTACCTTACTGCTGCTTACCTGACGATGAAATCGAACTCCGATCCTGCCAGCATGAGCACTCCCAGCAGAGTGGAGACGGCCCCGTCGAGGACAGGCGCAAACATGTGCTCCAGGGCGAGCACGGCCCTGCGGTTCTTATCCCCAATGGCTGTGAGGAAGGCCTGTGCGGTGAGAGAGTCGAGATGATCAGAGTCCTGGACTTGACGCGCTAATGGTCAGCTCCGTCTCCCACCCCGCAAGCTGCTTTAATCTGCCTCTACAGAAGCTCTCGGACCCTCCTGCCTAGTCAGGGTTACTCAGTGGCCTCGACGTGGGCTTCCATTACAATGACCTGTTCATGACACTGGATCATATTTGGTGTTGATGTAAATTGTGAATAACAACAATAAAACAGGATGGAAAGCATACTTACCTGAAAAAGCCAAACCAAAAATTACACAAAAGTGAGCAACATGTTCCCTTTCACTGCCACTCACCCTTGAGTTCTCTCCCCCACTCAGATTCCGTCATACCATTCACATGGTGGACCTCCGGCTGGGAAAGCGACAGCATTTTTGCTGGATTTTTGGACGGCCAAGCTCTTACTTCTGAATGGGCTTAACTTGGTGCCACACACAGGTAGGTGCTAAATGTTCATTTCCTCATAATTATGCTTAGGTTAGGGTTCCTGTCACTGCGTTCAAGCTAATGTGCTTGTAGTCTCTCTGGCACCACAGAAGCATTACAGAAAAACGCAGAACTGGACAAAGTAATCCTGTTCCCTTTGCGTTCTCTAAAACTCTTCCGGGTCAAGAATGCTGTTTTACTAAATGGCAACTTTACAAAGTCCCAGTGTATCGGGCTGTCAAGTTTCAGACCGTTGGCTTGAGAGTGTGACCGAGGACTGATTTCACATGAGTCAGTTATGTGACATCCTGCCTGATCCTATTGCGGGAACCCAACAGGGAGGTCTGGGCCTGGCACCAGTTCTCTCTGCCTGGAAGGTCGGGCTGTCCTGTGATACGCTGGGAAGAGGGGCTGAGCGGCAGCTCCTTAAACACCCAGGGCCACAACACACTGCGGGGTGCACTCCCACCGCTTATGCACCCTGTGCAGGGACAGAAAGGGTCTTTTCCTTAATGGACCAAGAAACGAGAATAACAAGGTGTGCTATGAATTGCAAACTTTTCTCGTAAGTGGGTTCTACACATGCATCGTTAGGAGACTTCAGGGTCGATCTGCATGCCTTTCTCTCTTGGGAGGAAAGCGCCCAGACGCGTGGAACCGTGTGACTTTCTGTCGTACTTGGGCCATGGGGCCAAAAGGTCAAGCCGGTTTATCCTCTTACACCCAACGTGTGTTACCAAAACAGCAAACTGACCAGGCCCCTGACTGCTTGATGACGCTCACGGAAGACTGCACTTCGCCACCAGCAGTAACTGCCCACTTTAAACAGATGTTCACGCACGGGCCAGGGCGAGAACACTGTGTCCTGCGTGTGACGGTCTTCGGATGAAGATCTGGGTTTGAAGCACTGAACAGCGGTTGCTGCTCCCTAAGCCAAACCAGCTCTTGATATTCCTTAAATTCTCACAGTTCCCACTGTAAGCATCTGTTCTGGGGCAGACCCGCCAGCGTTTGCAATGTAAACTACTAGGACTTCATTCGCATCACAGCAACAATAAAGGGACTTGTGTGTTCTTAATTCACACGCAATGTTTCCTTCTTTTTGAAGAAGTGACATGAGAATTATGTGCTTCTCAGTTCTAGGCCAGGGGTGGCAAACTCATTTTCACCGGGGGCCACACCAGCCTCGCGGTTGCCTTCAAAGGGCCGAATGTAATTTAGGACTGTGTAAATGTAACTGCTCCTTAACTAGGGGCAAGGAGCTCTACATTTGGCCCTTTGAAGGCAACTGTGAGGCTGGCGTGGCCCCCAGTGAAGATGAGTTTGACACCCCTGTAGGCTGTGGGCTTTTCTTCTCTCCCTCCTACCCGTTCGATGGAGGAAAGAAATTTGGGCAGGCTCAAAATTTATAGAATACTGTTTCTGTATTATCAGTTTTTTTCACTATATACTGGGACAAAAATGGGTCAACTCCAACAAAATATTCCTGCTGACACACAGAAGTGCACAAACTCTAGGTTGCACAGAAGTGACCCCGAGAGACGCGTGTGGATGTGGACGGCCACGGAGGGTCAAGGTAGAAGCACAAGCACAGACACGCACATGGAGTGTGCTGAGCCCAAAGAAAAATCAATGCTAGAGACGACATACAAAGTTAAATTCCAGTGCTCGGCTTCCTCGCTAGGCCTGTCCAAACCTCAGTACTTACTCCATCAGTGAAAATTCAGTGGATGCCCATCAATAATCCACAACTTACATACTACTATGAGGCTTCTGAACAATTCCCTGATAAATACAGATGATGGCCTCGTGTCTTGGATTTAAGACTCTTTCTTCACTTTAATTTCTAACAAAGCATCCACAGGACTGTGCACAGGGATAGAGAGGAAAAGTCCTCCCGTGGAGAGCAAACCTAGTTCTCAAACTTGGAGGCCGGAAGGCGAACGAGCTGAGTGGGAGAGCGGCCCCTCCAGACTGAGCACCCACACCTTCACTCACCGGCCCCAGGGCGTCTCCGCGGCTGCCGACTTGTCTCACCTTTAGTTTTGCCATCCCCAACAGGCCTTTGAGTGTGCTCTCATTTCACCCCTGCTTTGTTACTGTGGTTTTTAACACTGTGTGTGGTTGTGCACGCACACGCATACACACTCACCACCTGTCTTGGGAACTTCAGGACCTGGGGTGACACTAATGATAACACCAAAGAAACAGGATCCTTCCTGGCCCAACACAAGTTCACCTTCGATGGCCTTCTCCTGAGATTCCTTAAGAGGGAAAGGAGTCCAGCCACATTCCAGCCACTCCCAGGAACACATGTGCCAGTCTGAAGCCTGTTCACAGTGTGCGTATTGGGAGTGTTCTTTAACGTCGGAGAAAATGAAAAGCTTCCCGACTTGCAGACTGAGAGCTAGAGGAAACACTGCTTTTTCATAGAGCTGTAAGTTGGCGATGTCTCCCGTACCAGAGCAACGTGCACGGTGAACTCCACGCCTATGCCGACAGACGCAATCAGGATGACCACAGGCACAGCACTCAGCTTGATTCCGATGAGGCCCATCATGCCGAAGAGCTCGACTGTCATCAGAGCCAGGACCGTCACCTGTAAGAAGGCACAGGGGTGAGTGGCGGGGCAAAAACGCACGCTGGGTGTGGAAAACAGGGGAGGGACGAAAGCCCCGATGTGGCTTCCCTTCAGATCAGGAGCAATGACTTGCCGTAGCTTCTAACAGCTGCCTTTGCTTTCTGATTCAACATCTCCCTGTCGGGAAGGGAGACTCTGAGACAATGTGGGGACAGCAGGAAAAGTAGAGTGTGCTACTGCAAACTGTTTTTTTCAATATACCTGCGCTAGAAAGCATAACATTTTCCAAACTCCACCGGAGAATCTAGGAAGATTTACACAAATGAGAACTTATGACTAGCTAGAAATATAATTTAAAACAAAGAATTTCTTTCTGTTTTGAGCTTAACCATCAGAGACCGCCCTTTGACTTTGTAACTGAGTTGGTATTTTGGGGGTTTTGGTCACCTCACCCTGCACCCTAAAGAATGCTGATAGGATGGGGTGAAGAAAGCTCTTTCACCTAAAAGCAGCTCTGCTTTTGATGGGAGGCCACGGACCAAGTGGACCAAGTGGACCAAGTGACGGTGACTTGGGAGCATGTTAAGCAGGAGAGAGGAGACTTGTGGTCCGCTGATGCGGGTCAGGTTACAGCCCCCTTCACTTTAAAGAAATGTAGAGCAATGGGGGGCGGGAGGCAAGCAAACAGCTAAGTACAAGGCAAAGCTTCCTTTGCATTCCATCTGCCTTGTAAACATTTGCCAGGTGATGGAAAGAAAATCTGTGAAGTAGATCTTGGAGTTTCTTGGGCCAAAGGGGAGAAAATACAAATAAAATAAACTGTACGATGGATAGAAGAGGAAAGATCTTCCCTTCTTGGGGCTGGGGCAGTGGGCAGCAGGGATGGGGCAAGGACGGCACAGTGAAAGTCTCCTTTGCTGTCTTTCCATCAGCTAATGAAAGATGGACAACATCGACTGCTTAAGTACCATGAAAAAACCTGCAGACTAAACATTTACCTTTTAACAAAGCTGCTGCACAGCCTCCTGGTGCAGAAACGGGACCTGGTCTCTGTTTTTATAATTCTGGCATTTTGAAGTCTATACCACAGTTCATGGAATTTAAACACTGCCGTGATTTTATTAAACTCTAAATAAAACTTTTTTCAGATGTGAGAGTATTATATGTGGAGAAAGGACGCCAAAAAATAGGTGAGCAATTCTAGGGTACCGCTTTCCCCCAAGAATTAAAATACACACAACGCACACAAGTGTTCCGTTCTAACTTCCCTCATTGTCCCTCTCTTTAGCAGAACCTTCTCCATATCAGGTCTGGGATTATCCCAAAATGATACGAGTTTAAAAAATTAGTAATGCTTCGAGCGTCTGTATTTCATAAATGCTAGGCGCTGTTATGGAAAATGTGCTTCAACAAAAAGTTTAAAGCTGTAGGGGAAGGGGACACAGGATTAAGGCCATTAAAGACTCTACCTAACCATGAACCTCACCACCTTCTGCAGAATAAATACAGTGTGGGTGATGCAATCTACACCCTCCTCCAGAGGCCCAGACACAAACAAGACTGCCCGGCTGCAGAAAGAGCTATGCTGAAAGGAATTTGACTTCCACAAAGACCCGTAGAGTAAACTCACAATGATCCCGGCCGTCCAGGGGTTCAGGAGGAAGACGGCACACACAAGAAACGTGCAGGCCAGCACCACGCTGATGGACAGCAGGAGCCAGTGGCGGAGGCCGATGTATTGCTCCCAGAAGAGGAAGGGGTAACCATTGGGGTAGCTGGAGAGCCCCAGGCTTGTGTAGTTGTTGCAGATGGTTCTGACTTTTTCGATCGCTTCCACGAAGTCTGAGGTGTCATGCAAGCCGTTGAGGTAGAAAGGAAACTGAGCGTACTCGATGGGCTCCGCTGCTGGGACTGGACAGAGAGGGCGAGAGAGAGCGAGCCATGGGTAAGGGGCTCCTGGCAACAGCGTGCTAGGCGAACGGATGTGATCCAGGCATGGAAGAGATGTGGCCAATTCCTACTGTTGACCATGCCAGGTGTGTGTCCCCACATTCTCCGTAGTTACAACGAACAGAGAGAGAACTCTGTAGGAAAAGCCCCACTTAACTAACTGCACTTCTTTCAATATCAAGGACAAGCACCACCACCGACAGCCTTCAGCTCTATGGAATTCTAGTGTTCAGCTTCAAGTTTTTAAAACAACAATCCACCTTTGACTGTTTTTTTGGAGGGAGTCGGGCATCTGGATGTATATTGATTTCACCTTTGATTTCGATGTTCTAGAAGCAGTCCCTTTTGTAGTGGGTCTAAATAACTTAAGAATCCAGTGGTAGGGACGGTTTTTGTTCAAACTGACACCGGTGAAAATACTAAGTTCAGACTGTTTCTCTCAATCGCTTAGGAGAAAAAAATAACTCGAAAGTCATGCTTTACAGAGAAGAACGCTTCGCTTTCTGATCCTTTCAGTGATCTAACACACTTAAACCCTCCATGCTTCTTTTCTAATGCAATGCTAAGTCTTCAGCAGCAGGGGAAGAAATCCTTACACAACAAGCGTTTAGTTACTGCCGTTGTGTGTTCCAGACCCTTTGGGGTCATTCAGTTGACTTGCTAAACATGATTTGCCCTATTATAATCTCAACTATAAATTTTCATTAAGGCAAGCCTTGGCTGCTTGCCACGGGGCTCTGGGGTTTAGATGCAGGGACGTACAACCCACTCACTCCCTAGCCATGTTTGCAAAGGAACCTGTCTTCTCTCTCACGTCCTCCCTCGGCTTCATATCCAAGGGTACACGCCACTAAATATCTCTAACATAAACGCGAATTAAATCCGTACAGAACCACCTCCCAGAGGCAGAGCGGAGCGGGGGAAGGAAAAGGACGCTGCTATATACAGACCTTCCTGCTCCGGTTTAAACAGCTTTGACAGAGTACAGGTGCTTGGTGGCTTATAAGAATGACCCAACTTGCCAAAAATCCCTTCAACACCAGAGTTGACAAAGTTAAGATAAACACATAATCCCTAGTGATAAAACTCTGCAATGGTAAAATAACACTCAACCTGGAGGCGTCCCCAACTTTCACAGGGAACAGCTGGCATTCAAGAGCTCTGCCTGGTAGATGTCTTCGAGTTAAAGCTACAAACAGAGATTAGAGACTGATTTCTCAATGTGAGAGAGCACGGGTTGTGTTCTCTTACACATCCTCGTCTGTCTCCTAGAGTTTTAAACGAAAAGAAATAGATTGTCCTGTTTATACTTTTGAACCCTGGGCAGCATCAGAGGATGAGGGCTTATGGCTGAACTGGGAAGAACAGGCGAAAACGGCTCCATTAGCTCGCGGGCCCCGGGTGAGGAGACTTACTTCTCAGCCTGGTCTCCGGCATGTAGTCGGCTTTGTCGTGGACCCACTCTGGACGGTGAGGCCGGATGTTGGCCTGGGAGGCGGCGTAGGCCACTGGGTCGTTGCTGACCCAAGCGGTCAGGTAGACGTAGAAAGCGCTAGGATTGATGATGCCGTCGGCATCCACCAGGCGCCGTTCAGTCAGCTGCAAAGCGGGAAGAGCAGAGGCCTTTCAGCAGGGGGTTTGGGGGTCGACACACTCCTGCCTGGCGCAAGAAGAGGCAGAGCCCTGCCCTATCATTTGTAGCAAAGGCTAGAATGCCCACTCTGTTTGCAAGCGTAAAAAGAAAAATCCCATATGAACACCTTGGGTTTCTTTCAAAATGCACTGAACAGAGGATGCAAAAATGGGAGTGTTTATAACACACACACAGCCCTGCAGATGGCCGAGGAATCAACTGAACCAATTAAATCTGAATGCTAAAAGACTGTACGCAGCCAAGACAGAGAATGAACAATCTGGAGAAACATATTTATAGGAGGGGAAGGGGGGAAACCTGGCAAGAATCCCTGTACACGTCTGTGTGCAGTTAACCTCTGCTGTTAACACTGAAGGAAATGCCACCCAGTAAATGGAGGAGAGCTATAAAAATAAAACAACATCTGTATAAATTTTGCTAACACTAGCCTCCTATGACCTGTGTATTCAAAAAATGCCCATCGCCAGAAAGTGGAGGGAACTGGCACACAGCCATGGTCTCTCTGGGTAACCTTATTTCTGAGAGAGGTGGTCACGAGCAGGATGCCACATCCTACGCTGGGCAAATACTATGTTCCCTCGAAGGTAGGTCCTGTGGGCTTCGCTTAGGTGAAAACGGCAGGAGAGAGAGACGGACACACGTACACGTGTATTTTTTTCCTGTTTACTTTAGATTCAGGCCAGGTTCCAATGCTTTTGGTCTTTTAGCAAAATAAAAACACCAGTGACAGCAGTGAACAGACAAAGAGTGAAGGAAGAAAGAGAGTGGAGGAGAATGAGAGAACTAAATTTCAGAGATCTGGATTCAATTAATCCACAGGATATGTAACAACTGTATGTCTTCAAGCCGTCTCTGGAATTACATAGTACAGCTCATGGCCTCCGTGCACGCGGCACCCTTTCCTCCCTCCCAGGCAGAGGAAATGGTGTGTGTGTGTGTGTGTGTGTGTGTGTGTGTGAGAGAGAGAGAGAGAGAGAGAGTGGGGGGAAGGGGAGGATGGCTGGCCCAATCACTTTTGTCCCACCGGTGTCCCTAGTCCCGAAAGCCCAGCCCAGCCACCGGTTATTCCCTCTCTCTCTCAGACAGGCTCCTATGCCCACATCCTTGTCAAACCTGACAGCACACGGCATGCGGCCATAAAGAACCGAGTTCACACTCCATAATAACTCTGAACAATGTACTTTGTAAATCTGTCACCTTTAATGCCAGCAAGAAAAGGGAGACAATAAACAGAGCTGCTGGGAAGATCATTAGCATGACGGTTTTCTGCCTGAAGGTGAAGCGAGTAAGCTACAAAGAGCAGAGGAAACAGGATCCGGGAAAGCCCCTAGCGTTGGAGCCATTTGAAATCTGAAGGGTCTGAACACACTCCCCAACACGCCTGAGGAATCAAAAGGGATACGCTGGAATCAAAGTGTCGCAGCGAAGGTACAAACGCAGTCGGAGTACGATTATCAAACAGCAACAGCTCTTGTTACTAAGAGGCTGAATCCAATTATTGTCCAAGGATTTGCATTTCTGTACGTCTTGCTCCTGACAGAGCAGTCTGTCTGTCCTCCCTCTCTATGCCTAGGCCCAGGGTGCCCCAAGGGAATCAAGTGCAATGAACCCTCCCATCCTTCTAGCAACCTCTCTGGTCTCCTAGCCCATCCGTCCCTCCCTCCTAAATTCTGCCCATTCAAGTGACCACTGCCCACCTACTCCATCTTTCCAAATTTGATGCCAGTCAAGACCAATGAGGTAATAAACTAGAATTCAAAGCAAACGATGCAACATAGCCTCTCTGACATGGGAGACTGCCTGCGCTGCCTCGACCGTACTTTGTTCCGATAAGGGCTCTGGAGGAGGCCAGCACACTGTCGCTGCTTGCAGAAGGAGTCTCTCTGGCTGGCCTGTGGCCACACAATTGGCTGGTGGGGTGAAGTGAATTGGAGCCCACTCAATGTTGTTCCAGCCCCTTATGCCTCAAGTCCCCAGAAATCACAGGCTGGGATCCCAGGCAATGAACCACAGCTGCCTCACCCATGCCCTCCAACCCCCGACCCCTGACCCCCAGCCGGGTGTCAGGCAGTTGAGAGTACCTGACTGACATCAATGGGTTTATCACGGCTGCCGGTCTGCACCAGGAGTTTATAGGCAAGGACCCCATCGTCTGATCCGTTTTTGTAATTGTTTGGCATGATTTTCCCAGCTTCCCAATCACTGTCAAATGCATCCTGAAGTCCTAGAAAAGGCAAGTGCGTGAAATATGTTAGAACCCTTGAGCAAAAGGACCCTGGTCCTAACGGGGTGGCTGAGGATGGAGAGCAGGGTAGGGTGCTGTGGGACATCAGCAGCACATTCTCTGTTATACTTATATTCATCTTCAAGTTCAAATATTAGATTTTTCCTGAGTGAACTTCAGGATGCTAATAATCATTGCTTTAAAGGTGGAAGGGAAAAATAATTATTTCTAGGAAATAAATATATGTTTTACCTTTTAAAAAAATAACTCCTTTGCTTCCATGACTCTTCCAAAAGAAAGTGAGAGAGTGAGAGAGTGAGAGAGTGAGAGAAGGGAGGGGGGAGAGAGAGAGAGAGACAGAGAGAGAACGAGGAAGACACTCCAGGCTCATTAACCGTTTCATGCCACTGTCTGGTGCTGAGCCATGGGTTCTTCGGTACAACCAGAAATTCCACTGGGAGGGGGAGAAACACATTCAAACGCCCAGCTTCAAACAGCAACTCAGCTGCTTCTAGCTCAGGGTGAGCGAACACGATTCTGTCAATTTGTTCCATCTGTTCAACTTGTGCAGCTAATACAAGCTGTGGGATCCGCTGCCAGGTTGTGTAAAGATCACAGCCAACACCTATTCACTCTCGACTGTTCTCTTCCTCTCTGCCACCCTTCCTGAGGAGGGGGGTGTGGAGGAGAGGAGGCAGGGAGCCCGCGTGTGTGCGTGTGTGTGTGCGCGCGCGCGCGCGCCGGGAAATACCTCACAGGGTAAATTTGGATCAGATTGAGAGCAGGAAGCCACAGGCCAATACAAGGGGGCTCTGTGAGAACAGATGACAAACCGCAAGCGCAGGGAGGGGAAGGAAAAGAGCGTACTGGGTCTGGGGGATGGGCAAGCCCACCAGCCCACCACACACAGCTGTGCTTGGCCTCTGTAATCAAAACCATCATCACAGACCTGATGGTTTGGCTACAGCTGTAAAGAGATAAGCGTGTTGGAAGAGAAAACAGGGCCCTGGTGACCTGGCCTTGGGGTCTGAGCCATCTCAGTATGCACACACTCTCCTCTGACACCCCCACCCCCTTTCCACCGCCCTGCCCCCCCAAATCACCTCCCAAGTAGAGTTCTGTGCCCCAGCAGCTCAGGAAACCGCATCTTTTGAACAAGCTGTACGTGCACGGGTTAGATGCGGCCAGTGAGAAGGAGAAGGGTTTATTTCATTTCATGACATGCCTGGAGTGACTTCAAAGACACCCCCCAAAAAGTGGGTCTTGTGAGTGCTCAAAATGGTTTCAGATCCTGGGATTTGAAATGGGGGGCGGAGGGGGGAGCACAGGACCCTGCTTCTGTGTCTGCCTCTCTCTTTAAACTAAGCCTTCCTTCCGACATTGCTGTGGGCATCGTTTTTATACGGACAATTTGGGGGTGAGGGCTGCGGGCTCAGCGGTGAAAGAAGGCCCTGTCAGGGAGAGTGCGGAGGAGCGGCAACAGCGGGACCACCGGGCCGGCGGGCTCCCAACGCTCACAGAGGCTGGTTTTCATAGCAAGGCAGGCACACAGCAAGCTGTATTAAACAGATGTCATTTTATTACCTAAAGCTTTTTTTTCTCCCCTGTTTTTGAAAAAAATAAACAGGAGAGGAAAATCAACGCCCCCCTCCTAACAAGAGAGGCCTGATCTGTTTTCCTCACCATAATAGAATTTTCATCACTTCAAGGCCTGTATGGTACTTTAACCCTTTCCCTCTTGACCTGTTAATCCTAAAGAGCAGCTCATGCTCCGTGAGACCTGGGATGTCTAAGCATTTCACGCGGATTACCTCTAGTTTAATTCCTCCAACAGCCTCGTGAGATGGCTGTGTTATATATACCACTTCCCAGATGAGGAAACTGAGCCTTGGAAAGGTAAAACGACTTGAGGAAGGCGACCAGCAGGCATGTGTTGGAACTAAGCTCTGGACCCAGGCGGCCTGACTCCACAGCTACCTTGAGCCACTGATGCTCTAACTTACTCTGAACACACTAAAGTGCCAGGGAATGACTCGCTAAAAACGCAAGGCAGATTAGCAGAGTTAACGTAGGCACCGACAACGTCCAGTGGCACACAGGGGCACCCAAACTCTGAATGCAGTTTAAAGGCAGTCATGCACTAAGAGTTCGGGCACACCACAGAGTGAGACAAAGGAAGATGTGATCTGGGGAGGTCCACCCTGCTGGCCATACGGTTCAACTCATCATCCAGGCTGGTGGCCCCCACGTGGCATCTACTCTCCTTGGAATGAGAAACGGTCACTGACTTAATGGAAAAGTTAAGTCCTTCTAATTAGTATATTATTTTCTGACTAATTACTAAAAGCCCAAGTAACAATGGGTTGGCCTAAGTGCGTGTACAACCCATGACTCTGGGCACGAAACAAGGGACACGGATTTGCTTCCAATGCCCCTTGGTCACCATTTTACATCCTAACACATGCACACTGCAGAGAAAAACTGTGACATTTTACTTATTTTACAGCAAAACATGAAAAGTTTTAGATAAAACTTCTCTCATTTTTAGTATTTTATAGTAATTACTTCCTGGTGAAAAGTTCTGAGCTAATTATCCCAACTGCCAATGGGACTTTGATGTGGGACTCTAAGAAGAAAACGTAAACTTAAACTGCATTTGCGTAATTCGGTGTGAAATATAAACAAACACCACTTGTACATGTGACATGCAATGTGGTTTTTATCCCCAACTTTACCTTATTTGCACGTGTGTTCACAGATGACACATGGGATAATTTCTGTATTGCCATTTTATATTTTTATGAATTCAGCCCCCCCAACTATTGGCATATTGATAAAGACCGGGGGACAACATGGTTTTCAATGATAATTCCATTGACAACCCACAAGGGTTCCAACACTGAAAAACCACACAAACTGTTTTGAAGGAGAGCTGATTCAAGGACAGCGACTTCCTTGCAGGAAATAATCACAGACCAAATCAACCGTTGGATGGGCCCAAAGTACCTCTAGGCGACCAAGGGTCCCAACATCTGGCCATTCTGTACACAGTGCTCTGCTGGACCTCCTGACAGTCAGATGCAGATCGTTCTAAGGCTGGCTGGGACCCTGACTTGGGAGCATTAAATGGGTCTCACTTGGTCTTGGTAGGTACGGTTGACTTAGCAATCAAAACATGATTCAAATGCACTTTTCAAAAGGATTCTCAATTCCAACCGCTTTAGGTCTTTAAAGGTGTGAAAGCACAGAAATAATTTACAATAAACTAAAAACGTTGGCCCTCTGCAGTGCCGGGAGACAATACCGCTCGGCCCCCTTCCCAATCTCCGCCTAACATGCCATACTGAGCACCCAGAGAAATGGCTGGAGACCCTAAAATCAATTCTACAGCAGCCCCTCTTCGCTCAGACCCTGGCAGCGCACTGCAGATCTCTTTGTCGTTTGTGGCAAGTTATTTGCATGTCTTTGGCCAATGGAGGGAAAAAAAATGAAAAGCAGGGAATCTCTCAACTGTCTGATCCTCTTTTGACTCATTATTCCAAAAACTCTGCTTCCCAAACGACTGTGAGAAATAGGATGAGAAACAAATTCAAATTAATCTTATGAGCACTGTTAAAAATATTTATATCATGTAGTTTTCTTTGCCTTCCTCAAAAAAAAAAAGGGTCAGATCTGACATATATGTAATGGACAAAATTCTAGGAACACAAGTCAAAGCCAGAAACTACTGAATAATTTTCAATCGGAGTTGCTTGCCCTTTCATGCAGGGAAGCTGGCTGCTTAATCTTTACATGCAAATATATTGACTTAAGACCAAAAAACAGGCACTTAAATTGGTGTTTAAACAAGTCTAATTAAGTGGGAAATTAAGACAATCATTTGGATAACTTCAGCCAAAAAAATGCTGGGGGCCGGAATTATCTGGGTGTTTCAGTAACAGCATTTCTGCTTGGATTGTGTGGGTAATTATCTTCATTCTGCACTTCACGTCCATGTGTCGACACAGGACACACGGACAGACGTTCTTGGAATCACTGAGTACACTCATGCTCAGTCCGCACTTAGGAGCAAACTTAGATCTTTTTTTCCTCCAGCTGACAACTATTCCCTAGAGATGTTTCTAAGAGGAAGGTAAGAAGCTATAAAAGGCATTTTCTTTGAATTTTAATTGAGTTTATAGAGGTGACACTGGTTCGCAAAACCATGCGTGTTGCAGGTCGACGAGTCAATAAAACATCTGCAGGCGGCGTCACGCGCCCGTCGCCCCAAGCAAAGTCTCCTTCTGTCCCCATTGTCCCCACTTTGCCCTCCTCCACCTGCCCCATTTGTATGCAATACTGTGAGATGTGATTAAGAACTTTTAAGTTTACTTCATAGCATTTTATGCCAAATCAAAAGGTGGTCAAAATATGGAAGGTTAAAATGTATTCACCAATGATGCAAACCTACTGGTGTAGCCGCGGCTCTAATTTGGCAGAGCGTCAGCCTAGAAATTCCTTCAGCACTTTGTTCTCATTCGGTCACCCAAACTGGCAATCATCCCCCCAAAAAGAACTCTAGAAGTAGCCAGCTCCACAGTTTATAATGTACTTTCCCATCTCCTAATGTGCACTCATAAATTCTCACAGAAGTTCCGAGACAACCAGAGAACTGTTTGCATTGTTTTATAGGTAAAAGCCAGTTTGGGGAGGCCGCCCCAGAAACAGTCTACCTAAGAATTTTAAGCAACACTTAGAAGTCAATGAAATGTGTCAGTGTTATAGTGTCATCTGACACTTTTAAGGAAGTGAATACCAGGAACTTGTAGGAGCTGAACACACCCCAGACCACGCACTTAGAAAGGACAGCGCCCTCCAGCAGCACCTCACCTTGGAGCCAGTCTCGGAAGTAGTGCAGCCACATTTTGGGGAGCTGTCTGTTTCCTTCCAGCATGACGTACTTCACGTTACTGAAACTCTCGTGAAGGGCGTAGAGTAAGTGCTGGATATTCGGGTAGTCTGCTTTCTGGGTGACTATATACATGTTGTAGAAAGAAAAGTATTTGAATTGTGCGGCAATAAAGTCGTATTCTCTGGTTTCCCGAGGCACAATGTCTGTGAGGTCCAGTCCGTCGCGCACTCGGGTGGTCCCGTAGAGGCTGACCCCCAGCAAGCCCAGGAAAAGAAAGATCACCACAACCTGCAACAGAGCACAGAGCCACGGGGTCAGATCCCAAGGGATGTTGCGGACTCTGCTTGAACAAAGAAGCTGTTTGGTTTATGCCTCGATTTTGCCATCACGCTGTCCTGGCCCTGGCATTGCAGGTGTCCTTCTCCCAGAGGGAAGAACATAAAATCATAATCATCACATTTTTAAACAACCTCAGGAAGAATTAAATGTTTACAATGTAAGGAGTTGACCTACATTCACAGAAACACTTACTACCTAGAAATTCACTCCTGTGGAAGATGAGCTCATTGAAAGCGCTCCATGCCATCTCTGCACTGGCTTCTTAGGAGGGCTGAACTGCCTCCCACCCAGTGAGTTCCCAAGGAGCCTGTCTGTTAACTTCCCCAAGACAGGAAGAGTCTTCTGTTTGGTAGATTACCTTAGCTTTTGGTTTCAAG
The DNA here is from genome assembly GCA_007922815.1 of Macrotus californicus. Lineage (NCBI taxonomy): Eukaryota > Metazoa > Chordata > Mammalia > Chiroptera > Phyllostomidae > Macrotus > Macrotus californicus. The sequence goes on from VMDR010002182.1 coordinate 41,056, forward strand.
AGGAAAGGAGCATAGTGTTTCTCAGCAAAAGATGAGAGTGTCCACTTGGTACAAGGGGGCTCCAGGCAGTGGAGGCCAGAGTCGGAGAACTGGGAGAGCAAGTCCCTTGTGGAGCTGGTGCTCTCCGGGCTCTGGCAGCTGAGGGTGTCCTGCGTCACGGTGACGGGCTGCACAGAGATCTCAGAGAGTGGCTCGGCGGTCGTGTAGTACACATGCGTGTGGGGGTCGTACTCTGTGCGGAGCTGCACCGTGGACTGCATGGTGATCTGCGTCTCATGGGCGAAGCTGTGGCTGCTGTAGGGGGGTGGGGGGCTGGAGCGGGTGCCGTCGTGAGTCTCTGTGTAGGCCTGAGGTTCCACCTGAATCACTCTGCTGACACAGGGGCTGCAGGGGGGAAAACACGTTGCAAAGGTCACTGAAACAGAAACGGTGCTTGCATTTCTGCCAGTGACTGACAACATCCACGCCACACAGCTCTCCTCAAGGAGAGAAACAGCACACTGCTGGACCCCACAAACACTGCCTGATTTCTCTATCTGGACGCAGACACAAGCAAATCAGAGGGGGCCAAATGGATGGCTGATCCTGAATTTGGCTCCCAAAGTCAAGTTACACTCTGATGAACCCTTCAAAGCATAATTCCTTTAAAAAACACCTAAAAGGTCCTCTTTTTTCCAGATGGGTGGTTTTCAACCTCTGTTCTGCCCTGCTCCATAGAGACACGACACACTCCTGATGATGAGTGATATTGGTTCATGACAGAAGTAAGCAGTCATGAGCATCACAACCTCGGGGCTGTGAGAATGTTGGGTCTGAGGGGTGGAGAACCCCAGTGACTCTGCTCTGCCCCTCAGAAAGGGTCCTCTGTCCATTATCTCTGCTGCCTCCATTGCACTGGTACAAGCCCTGTGAGGTGTGCTTCCTTCCAAGTCCACAGACTAAAGTGTTCTCTCAACGTTACCACTCTGTACAAGAAATAAGGCTGCTGCAGCCAGAAAACGTACCTTGTAAAACAGCAGAAAATATCCAATCTCCTGTCCTCGCGTCGATACAAATCCATGCTGAGAATGGCAGGAAAAATGAGAAGAACCATAGCAAAATTGAAGACCACCACCACAGCTGCCTGCGGGCAGGAAAAAAATGCAGAGGTCACCGGTACATCTCCTCCCGGTCAGAGGACGGCTTTGAAAATAAAGGTGTTTTAAACATCTTGCTCTCACTTTCCTATTCAAGTGTTTAAACCTGAAATAGATGTTAAAAGTTTCTCATCACTTTGCTTCTCCTTCACCATTAAAAGATCATCTGAGTGGACTAGGCCCCATCATCCTGGTCCTTTCCACAGCTAATAAATCCATGAACCTGCAAAGTACAAATGCAGGAGCAAAGCTGGCATCTTGCTAGCAACCGAACTAGACCTAAATCTGCAAAGGCAGAACAGAGAAGATATTTGACATGTTTTAATTTAAAATGAAAAGGAATATTTTCCTTTCATAATATTGCTAAGAGTTCATGCAGCCCTGATTTTACACTTAGAAAATGTATATATAAGATGGATCGAGTATATCAAAATGTCACCTTTAAAACATGAAATAAAATTTCAAACACGTCCCCTGAGGTTTTTAATAGGCACATTCCAAATAGCCCCTGGAGCAGCCTGTGGGGCGTGTGAGCGCAGTAACATAAAAGGTCAAGGAGAGTTAAGCAGAAAGAAATTCCTGTGTGTGATTATAGTATGCAGAATAAATAAGTACAGATTCAAAAGTCACTCCATAACCTAGAATAAACATGGGGCAGATTCTGTGGTGCTTTGGCAAATCTCCTGCTGACCTAGTAAAAGCTACACAATCGGGCTGTTAACACAAGAAAGTCAACAGAGGACAGCTGAAAGGCCCTCTGGTTCGGGGAGGCACGGTGAGAAACGGCGCAGTGAGGAAACGCACCCGCGATGCTAAGCAACCAAGAAATCATCAGAAATCTTTTTTTTTTTTTGACAATTTAACCTCTTGGGAGGCTTTTCAAAGAGCTGCTCAGTTCTAAAATCTTCTCAGACTGGGTACACATCTTGGGCCGAGAGGAAACTGACACTCTACCAAAACTCATAAGAACTTTACAAAGGATTTTGAATGGTAGTTGTGAATTTATGCTCAAAGTGAAATTGCAATCCCAAGCTCTAGAGATGCCTTTCAAGAATTAGTTCCCTGTGAAGTGTACAAAATCAAAAAATAACCAGGAGGCTCCTTCTGAAAACGACCTGCCCCTTATTTTCTTAGCTGTGAGGATTCCTCATCAATTCAAAATATATGAACACACACTCTAACATACATAAGGTACTTTAAAGACCTGCAGGATAGGCTTATATAAATAAGCAAGTCACTATTTTGACCAAAAGAGTCACCTAACAGGTAAGTACTTTAAAAAGAAAAGCCAGGGCACTACGCTGGGTACAGGAGACCCAAAGATAAGCAAGACAGAATCCTGCTCTCAGCCACTTACATAGCCAGACCTATAAACAAATCACAGTTTAGGCTGATTAATGTAATTAAAGCATGTACAGGGGTCCATTGCAGCTCAGAAAAGGGAGGGAGCACATGCAGGTAGGGGTGCCTGTGGGGTGGAATGGGTGGTCAAGGAAGATTTTTCAGGGAGACGTAGAGGACTCTGGCAAGACTCGGAGGGACGGATGTGCCGTGTGGAGGGAACCCGCACGGTGAAGTTTGAAAGGGACACACCTGGCACAAGTCATTCAGCACCGGTGGGTTTAAAACTATTAGGGGGAGAGAGGGTAAAGGAGAAACCACGGCGGATGAGGTAGCTATACATGATTCGTTAGATTCCTGCAGCAACCAGGAAGCAGGCATTCGCGTTGCTTCTGACGCTATTATCTAATAAAGACCTGCTGGTGCAGAGGAGGGTCACCTGCCTGAGGTTATCCAGTAAATCGGGTTCAAATGTGGACTTGATGCCTGTGCACTCAGCCCAACTGAGAACTGGGAGCTCTTGTTAGATCTGGTCACCTACAGAGAGGAGGGTCCTGGGACCTGGGGTGGGGGAGGGCTCCTGACCAATCAAACAATAAAATGTTGGGAAGAATGGGGGTGGAATCCTTTCAGCTTTTTTCACAGTCATTTTTGGAATTCAGGAGTACAATGTAGACAAGAAACTCTGGGTATCTCGTTTGGACAGGGGTTCCTAAGGATGAGGGCAGAGACTGTGAAGACCAGCCACGCAGGCGCACACACACAGGGACAACAAGGTGCACGGCACAGCCACGATGACACCAAGGCGTTCCATGGGGCCCGGGAATGAATCTGATACCAGCCTCATGCCCCAAAGAAATGGGAGGAGCATCTTGCTGTGTTTCTTGGTGGACATGAACCAATGAGAGGAGAAACCCAAAGCAGTATCCCATCTGAACTCACTCTCAAAAGCTATTTCCTCATTGTCTGAGGACAAATAATGACTTCAACAACCCCTAGAGTACACCAAAACAGTAAAAACAAACAGCAAGAGTTTCTCAGGAAAGAAAAAAGAAGTGTCCTCCTGGAGCAAAGGCAAGTCTAAGAAATTATAAGTAATTCTAAAAAGATGACAGGGAAGATCGTGCACTGTCAATCGATTCTAATTGTGCTGAAAAGTAACGTCCTTGCAGTCCCTGCAAGCGTCTACGGTGGCCCTGCTGAGACACTTGCAGAGCACAGAGACAAAGAGGCTCTGCCTGGAGGGGCCCTCGTCTGAACCCTCTGGCCATCGGGAACAATAAGGCATTCTTTTCTGGGAGTTTCACTGAAGAACACATACCACTCAGTTACCAGCAGAGCCCCAGTGCAGGACACTGGTCCCCAAAGAATTAGAGCTGGTGCCACTGCTTTTTGGTACAGACACGGCATTTGGACAGAGGGATGAAGATTGACAAGAAGGTTTGAGATGGCTTCCTGGGGGAAAAAAATTCTGTATGTTTTGCAAAGGCCACAAAATTAGAAAAGTTCCATAGGGAAAATTCCTAAGTTAACGTAGGTTTATTACTGGACAGACCACTTTGGGTTTCTCCCCCTTTTGATGCTTAAGCTGTTGCATTCTAAAAATATAAATACAAATGAACACCCACAGTCACAACTTAACACCGGTCACTAAAGGAAAGAAAGGCTACATGACGGTTAATTTTAAATGTCAGAACATCCAAAAGGAAACCAGCACTAAAGTTTCTGATCATTATTGCAAAACTCATAGTGCGGTCTCTTTTTTTTCTTACATTTTCTTCTCTTTTAAAATTTGGTTTGTTTGACAGAGAATGAGCTGGTGTCACGAGAAGCCATTCTTCAGTACATGAGGACTCCTGGAAGCTGCCGATGCAATTTTCTAAAGTGATACTCCTTGGGACAGAAACACAGAACCCACAGTACTCATTTTGTCTCCGTCAGGTGCTTACCTTGAAGAACTGAGTGTACTGGATTTTCTAAAAGACGTTAGGAAAACTCATGTAGCGTTTCAGACCACCACACCATAGGATACCATTAAAGGAGAGTATGCCTTGAAGAATCACCAGTGTGTACTGAGAGAGGAGAAGAGAAAATGAGAGAGGGGACAAGACGACAAGCAGGAGCACGAGGCAGAGCAGATAAAGAACAGCGAGGGAGAGGGCAAGCAGGAAGGAGAGGCGGGAGAGACGGTCCCACTACTAAGGACTCTAGAGCAATCGCTCAGTTCCAGAACCTGCTGCATTTGAAACAAGAAAGGGACATGAAAGGGAGCTGCTCAGATGCACACCTGTGCAAAAAGGCTAGATTCTAAAGCTTCAGCTGCACCAGTAACTCAGAGGGCATCTTCCGGTCATCTTTACTTGTCTTCCCTAATTACTAAGCAGTTAGATATATTTTCTTTTCCCTGGGTTTCAGTCCCAATTTCAGATTTAACTTTACCCATTTATTCACCTACTATTTCTATTTTTATATATATTTATAACAAAAATAAACCTTTTCTATTATTTTAAGTCTTTTTTCTTTTGGGAGCTGGTGGTCACAGTGTTTGGTTCCGAACACAGTAGGCTCTTTAGTTGCTTTATCAGTAATTAGTGAAATGAAATTCAAATATGATGACTACAAAAGAGCTAATCATGTTGACAAAAGTATAAGCAAAAACCTAATTTATGATTTGTCAGTTTCTCTTCTTGGTCACAACCTTTAGCACCTCTGGTGATTAAAGAGACGAGAGAAGCATGAATGAGCTGGGTGCAGTAACAGCTTAAAAAGTGACATCAAAAGCGGTTTCCTCTAAACACCCAAACACCTTGTGAATTATACATCACATTGTAAGGCAAAAAGAAAGAAAGAAAGAAAAGGAAAGCTGTTGTTCCTTTCATCTTTTTCAAAAAACAGCTGAAGGTTTAAAATTTAAATGTAGCCCTGACCAGTGTGGCTCAGTCGGTTGGGCGTCGTTCCACAAAGTGAAAGATCGGGGGTTTGATTCCCGGTCAGGGCATATGCCCAGGTGGTGGGTTCAGTCCCAGGTCAGGGTGTGTACAAGAGGCAACCAATCGATGTTTCTCTCTCACTTCGATGTTTCTCTCCCTCTCTTTCTCCCTTCAGCTCTAAAAATAAATAAAATCTTAAAAAAAATTTAAATGTAGTTCACAAATGTCAATAATACCTTTGAGATAGCAAAACCCTGAACCATTTCAGGCTTAGGAAGACCTAAGCGGTCAAGCAGCCATATTTATCTGCTGTACCATGTGCATGAGGACTCCTGGGAGTTCCCGCAGATGGGGAGAAATGCCTGTATTTGAGGCTGAGCTCAGAGCCAACCACAGTTGCAGCCCTGTCTGTACAACACTCCATACTTATGATTCACATAAGCTGGCTCTTTGTTAAAAAAAAAAAAATACATCTCGCCCTGGCTGGTCTAGCTCAGTGGATTGAGCAAGGGCCTGAGAACCAAAGGGTCGCCGGTTCAATTCCCAGTCAAGGCACATGTCTGGGTTGCAGGCCAGGTCCCCAGCAGGGGGTGGGCAAGAGGCAACCACACATTGATATTTCTCTCCCTCTCTTTCTCCTCTCTCTAAAAATAAATAAATAAAACCTAAAAAAATATCTCGATGGCCTCTAAATGTGAAAGGGCTGCTTTGGAAGAACAGAGCAGAACAACGTGGGAGCCAAACTGCTCTGCATAAAGAAAGGAGAGAAATTTTGAGTTTTCTTGGGTAGCCTAAGAGGGGAGTCGGGACCAAAAGAAAAGAGAAAAGGGGACAGGACAGTTTCCTGGAGCAGTCCCAGCACAGCATGGTTAAACAGTGGAAGCTAACTAAAGAAAGTAGGTGGCAAGGGCCCATCAATGAACCCTCCTACAGCAGACAGTGGCAACACATTCCCACACAGTGGCATCTAATAACTCAGTTTTAAGTTATTACCTAGCCTGGGCTACACTGCAACCTCCTCTCTATTGTCAACCTCCTCCTTGTTGTCAGATGCCTTGTGTTGGGCTGCTTTAGGGAAATCAGGAGACAGGGTGGCATGCTTGGAGAGTAAGTGTGGAAACTTAGAGGGGGGTTTAGAAGTGGGGGTGGCTGAGAAGTAGGCTGCACCACGGATGAATGCAGAGGACTCCAGTCTGTCTGGAGTAGGGACTTACTGGTGTCCCACACAGAGTGGCCCTGGTACCATTTTAGCTTTAACTATGAAAGAAAGGGCCACTCCCTAAGGCACCAGGCCTTGAAGATACCCTGGCTGCAGGCATCTGGGCTACAGGACTTAAAAGGAAGGAAAGAACCCTAGAACTCCTTTTACAGGGACTGTCAGACTCATAGCTGAAAGAAGCGTCTGCCCGGAAGAAAGAGCCCCAGATGCCAGCATGCTACTTCATTCATGGCAACAGTGCCATCAGCACAGTGGTGGTGACGCTCAGTGTCAGTGCGGCACTCACAGATTTAATCCCTGGAAACTCACCTGGAGGGAGAAGGCCCGCAGAGCGGGAATGGGGATCAGTGCGGCCATAAAGAAGGCGGTGACGTTGCTGATGGACGTGAGGGCCACACTGGCTCCCGTGCGCTTGAGGCACTCCCCGGTCCTATCCTGAGGACGAGAAGCCACAGTGCTGAGAGCTGCGCAGGGCAGGGCTTCCTCAGGACACAGATGGTGTGAGCAAGCCAAACGCACAACGAAGACAGGTGGGAGCTTATAATGCGGACATCAGGGAATAAGAAAGGGGCATCCCCACCTCTGCCCCTAACAGCAGCACTGAAAGCGTTTTCAGTGCTATCTACGCAGTTATGTGCTTTTCCCAAACATAAAGCTGCTAGATAACATGAGGTCAAAGTGACCCCCCTCCCAAAAAACCCTCAGAGAAACAAGTGTGCACTTTGAAATACATTTCCTAAGATTCTTCTAACTTTACTTATTTAGAGCCAGTAACATGTCATCTGACTTGAGCCTCAATTATTTATTGGGGCCGGTTGTGAAAAATGAAAGGACAAATACGCGGGAACAGAGGGGGCTTTGGCTGTCCTCAAAGCTTTATTCTTTTGTGTTTCTATTACCTCAAAAGGGATTCTTTTATTCTGTCCTGTTTCACTAAATGCATGTGCCAGAAGGAAAACATCATCCACACCAACACCAAGAGCAAGAAATGGCAAAACCTACAGTGAAAACAGAGGACAGGGAATTAGACGTGTGAGCTTCAATTCTGCTCATTCCAGGGCTATTAAAAACAATGCCACCAGCAACCCCAATAACTACCCAAAGGACAGCTTACATTACATTCATGGTAAAGAATTTAGTTTCATCTGATAGTTAAATCCCCAAAGTCTAGCAGTTTTAGCTCACAGTAGATCTCACATGTTTCTATTTCTAAGCGCCATGTACAATGATTGTTTTTTAATAAATGAGAAGGAATAGAACTCATCTGAAGCAGTGGTTCTCAGAGCACGATCGCTGGACCAGCATCATCAGGAAGTGGTCAGAAATGCAAATTCTCCACTCCTATCCCCCCCAAAAGTGAACCAGAAACTCAGGTGGGGCCCAGCCATTGCGTTTTCACCAGTCCTCCAGGTGATTCTAATGAACATTGAAGTTTGAGAACCACTGCTCTAACCATTGATCTAAATGCCACTGATAAGTGGAGCATGCCCACTAGTCATCAAGCCCATTCAGATCGTCTGCCCACTGATGAGTGGGAGCGGTCCATTTAGAGACAGCACTCCCCTGAGAACATAGCTCCTAGCAGAAAAAGCTGGAAGACCCTTTCAGTGACATGGACACATAGGAGGTCAGAGCCTGGGGAGGGATGTTGGTCAACAAAGCGATGGATGGCTCCTTTAGTACCTGAGTTGTTGCAGCATTAAAGGAAATCCCGATCAATGAGCACAGGCCCAATCCTGCAGCCACTGACAGTGCAACCAACAGGACGCCAGCCAGCCCCACGGCACCCTGGGACTTGGAGCAGTCCCAGCGCAGCATGGTTAAACAGGCATAGGCAAGCTGCAAGCAGAACCGTGGGGGGGGGGGGGGGCATGGAGGAATGAAGGGGAAAGGGAGGAAGAGGGAGAGGAGGGAGGGGAGACACAAAACAAAAGCCAAACATTAGAATGTGTAAGGATTCTAATGTTTTCCCCCACCCATCACCCCAAATCAAAAGGTAAAACTTATGAAATACAACAACAACAACAACAACAACAATTTACATTAAAGACATCACACGAAATGATACAAATCAGAGATGGGCAAACTGCTTTACACGACCACTTCTCTAACTGTTATGAAGCCCGAGCTCTCTCTTTCTTAAACGCACATGTGTGTTAAGAGCAGTTAAAAAGCAGGAGCCATCATGGGAAAGTAAAACCCAAAAACCAAAGAAACCCAAACACCCACGGGTTCCGGGGGACTGAATTGGTCATTACCATCAGTAAGTAGCCACTGGCCACTCGGATGACGCTGACGTCGGAGAAAGACTTGAGGATGTCGTCCAGGGTCGTTGTGGTAAAGGAAAGCACCTTCTGAGTGGAGTTCTGGGCAACACTTTGATGGACTACCTGCGGCCACAACATAAGGCTAAGTCCCAGATGAAATGAAAGCCTCAGCAGGCTTCAATAGCACCGATGTCAAGGGCGCGTCGCCTCAACCCACCCCTACTTCTTTCTCGATTTATTGGAGAGTTCTACATAATTGAGGTTTGAACTTGGACTAACATTAAATGACCCTGGGCCTGGGACAGTGAGGGTGACCACTAATGGAGTGAGAATGTGGGGCTATGGTGAGCCAGCATCAATGAAGTTCACTCCCAGAGCTCTATTTACTCGACATAGAGGGCTGCCATTCCCCTCTCCATAACTCTACAACCGATTTTCTGTCCCATCAGTTCCCCCTAATCCAACACAACTCGTTCTTATGGGCACTCCTCCCCCGTTCATTTGCTGGGCACCTTTAAAAGGTCACATGCAGCTCGGTAGAGGTCACTGCTTGGGAAACAAAGGCCAGCTCCTGTCACATGACCTAACCAGGGGAGCTGCAGCTGTGAACAGATTCTGTGCCCTGCTAATGTTTTCCAGATACCTTTTCCTGCTAACCAAGTGCTTTTTTAAACGCCGTGATGTCTAAACTCTGGAGTTCGCCACTAGTTCCTCAAAATATTCCGGCGCACCCCAATTAGCATTAGTGTCGCCCAGGTATTAAGATTTTCAGTATCAAGAAAAGGGGAAAAAGGTTTCTAAAGTTTTCATCCCACAAGTTCCCAGAATTACAGTCTGTTCTGAAAATAAATTCTAATGAAAAAAAGCTTTAAAGTGTCATTCAAATAAAGTATTTAGGAACTGAGGGGTTTAACCCAGATTCCAAGGTGCGTGCAGGAACTCTGGCAATTTACCTCCACGTAGGTCCTCTGCCAAGCCTCCAGGATGGCTGCTGCTTTGTCCTCATTCCAGTTGATGTGTGAGACATAATCGTACCCCTTGAAGTGCTCATACATCTGCTTGGGAGTCATTAACTGAAACATGGTCTGCAAGGCGTGGGCACTGGGACGAGGTGGGGGGAGAGGGCACAGATCAGCACACCCGGGAAGCAGCTCTCACTGTGTAAACTCCCAAACGAGTGCCCCCAGCTCACTCGCAGCCATTCTATCCTACATGAGCACATGTTTCCGTTAAAACTGGACCTGGATGGTTATTTTATTTAATAGATTGATGTACCATATTAAAGGTGTAACCTTACAAACCTTTTACAGATAGACCCCAAAATTAAATTAATAGGCAATTTCCTTTCTCAGTTTCTACTCTATGAAACAGGAAGGGTAGAGGAGCAGATAGCTTGACCAGATATGCTGGGCTCACTCCTGCACGCTCGCTTGTGCAGAATCCCAGACGACGGCTTTCCCCGAGAGACAAATCTCAGACGGAGCGCTTGACGCTCCATGCAATAGAGTGCACAGAGGGTGATTCGTGGGGAGCCGTCATTTCTTGGTCTTTCTGTTTAACAGGCTACAATGGAGTTTCACTCCTACGCCTTGCAAACTTTGCTTTGACCAATGTCTCTGGTCTGCTTTAATATTTATATATATATATAACGGGCAGATCTTAAATCCTATAGTCACTAACTACAGCCTCGATGAAAGTGACAAAAACGTTCTCGAAAAATTCCCCGCAAGGTCTCTTTCAGGTGGTCTGGTCTGCTATTATTCCCTAGCTAGGATAAGTGTTAAGTATTGATAGAAATACACTTGCCGATGTCAAGAGGGAAGTCGTTTCTCAGGACAGGACAAAAAGGAGATGGCTTGGATCTCCCTGGGTACTGGGTTACCTGACAAGCTTCCCGGTGCTGTTCTTGACTGTGCCACCAACAATGAGCTCCTCTTGCCAGTGCATGTACTTCCTGGATAACCCATGACATCCGCCACTCAAAATAAGGGCCATATCAAGAGGCTAAAACAGAAAGACAGCCACATAATTGTGGGAATTAGCAGGCAGGTCACATGCCTTGTTAAAATCTAGTGCATTCAGGGCTTGTTTGTTTCAGAGAGAACACTAAAAACAAGGCCAATGAGAGGCGTATAGTAAATCTTATAGCAACATTTCGCTCTATGAACAAACTGAGTTCCATAGACAAATAAAGTTATTGAGAATGAAATCTTAAAAATGAAAATAGTAAAATAAAAAATGAGGGAAAACGTCAGTATTTTTCCCTTGCCTGTCCCAAGAAGAGTCACCGAGGTACTCACTTTGGTTGTGTTTTTGTTGGGGGCTGTGGCCGGGCAGTCTGGGTCAGCGGGATTGAGGCAGGGCCGGTCCATGTAACCATGACCAACTTCCGCCTTACTCAGCATTTCCTCCCAGCTCTCCACTTGATAGTTTATTTTCTTTAACTCTTCTAGGAATTCCAAAGGGTCAAAGTTCGTCCATTGCAAAGGAGGCTTACCTCTGTGAAAGAAATCAGGAAGCGAGACACTGAAAAGAGGCTCCAAACCCCTTAGTAAAATGGCAAGGCTGCATACAGCGCATGCAGTACACGCCACTGCGCGAGGCTTTCCTGGTAATGCTGCTGTTCTGGGGCCCCGCCACAGAAAACAAATGCTCCTTTCTCCTTTCAGGTCTATCTGTATGCAAACCTAAGTCAGGAAAAGAATTCATGAATGAAGGTGGCAAGCGGAGAGCTAACAAATGAGTGAAGGCACAAAGAATCTTTCGGATTTTAATACCCAAAAACAAAGTTTGCCAGTGGTGCTTCTAAACACAAGACTGAGGTTCAAAATTAAGAGGGGGGAAAAAAGAGGGAATCACAATATCAAATTAGCACTTGCTGGCCTAATAACTGCTTTGTAAATGTCATCAATCAAAATATTTGATCTCCATTACCTGTAATAATCCCATACTTATGAGCTCCCTCTGACAGCCTGGCAGTCAACCCCGTAAGCCCCCTGCTGCCTCTGCCATCACCGCCATCAAGGCCACTTCCCCCCACACTCACTTGTGAATTTGTGCTGTTGACAGACCAGAAAGGCTTTTGGCTGCCTGTTATGTGGTTCAAACCACACTGTAGCTGCTTAACCAGGCTGAAGTCATTATTCAGAATCTCCCAACCAGAAAACACAAAACCCCTTATTTCCCATCTAAAACTGCACACTGAAGGTCAGGGTATGGCCACTGCAAATTGCTTCTGCAGATACGTGCAAGCCAGGACAGAAACAATAACCCAAGCACTAACTCTTACATAATTAACTGAAAATGTCAACATTGATTAACAATTATTCTTTAAATGATGCGGTACATATAATATCCAACTGGTAAACTGAAACATCCACTATCAGGGCCTGGAAAGATAGCAGATTTCCCCCTCAAATGTCATTAATATGATCCACAGACAGGTTAGCATTTTACTCCATGGGAAGATCTTGCACTTCAACTCAAAATATTTAGATCTGACATGTACCCACTAGTAAATTCCCTCCTTAAAGTTAAACTTGAGTGCGGCCTGCAAAACTGCAAGCATTTTAAAGAGTTAAAAATCACACATACTCCGAAATCATTTGCATTTTATTTGCATATAAATAGGCTGGTAAAAGTGAATGAAATTTAATGATGCCTACAGAACTTTTTTTTTTTGAAAAGAGGAAAAATATTCCGCTGAAGTCCCCTTTACCCCTCAACTATTCACTCAAAAAATGCACAAGGAATTTCAATGTTTTTATTTCTTGTTCAAAACTGAAACAGAATAAACAATGATAAAGTAACATCAGAAACATTCTAGAGCTTAGAAATCACAGACATCAGAAATCAAGACCGTGACACTTACAGGAGGTATGCTGTCCCGGACTGCAGCTTGGCCCCTTCCCAGAAGCAGTCCAAAGGTGTGATGATTAAACAAGGGTAAAGATATTCTATGATCTGTCAAAGTTAAAAAGAATAGACCATGCATTAGGCTAGCGCCTACCACCGGAGTGTCTCTGGGAAGTTTCTTTGTGAACAGAAAGAAAATGTACCTGATCCATGTAACCTGTTTCTGTGATAAGTTCTCCAGATTTGTAACACAAATGTTCCAACTTCCACTGCCTAGAAGAGCAGAGCCAAAAATTTCTCATTGTAATAAAGTAAGGAAATCAGCGCAAAATCAGAACCACAAAACATTCGGAAGGAACCACAATTTCGATCACTTTTAAGCATGTCAAAACGAGCAGAGCTTCTGCCAAGTAGAGAACCAAGGAGCCTGCTTTAATGAGTAGATAATACTCAACTGTAATTAACATGTGGCTGTTTATGTGAATGAATGCTACCCAAGTCCTTGAGAAGTCTTGGTTTTTTAAGCATTCTCCCAATAACCTTGTTTGCACCATTAACCTGCTTTTCCACACACACTAAACAGCTTCAGGGCAAATAATTCAGAGTTGAATTATCACAAATTCCAAATAACTGGGGGCAAAATCCAGTAAGGCTTACAATATATTAATGTATATCCAGGTGAGAAAATATTACTGGCTTTTTTTTTAACTGGCAGAGAATGGCCTTACTAACAGACAGTGTTCAGAATGAACTACCCTACTCTTTATCCTACTCTTGCCCGTGGACCAACGCCACAAACAGCTCTGGCAGGTGGGTACATCTCCCACTTCACAGTCTTCCTCTCTCGCTTTATAGAAGTGATATTCAATATGCTGACCTTCCGCTGCCTTTCAGCTATCATGTAAGTATTATTATAGAGTTCTGGTGTGCCTAGAAGGGTACTATATAGGTCCATGCCTTTAGGGAGACAAGCCTAACTGGAAAAAAAAGAAATTTGGAAAGGGTAGGGGAGGGAAGTCCAAGAGAAGAATAAATAGAAACAAAAAACGCCTTCCAAATTGCTCTATTTTACTGACCGCCCCAAGGGGTGTGCTGGACTTTGCCTTTTTCCCTGCGGAGCCTGCCCATTCACTGCTCGGGACCCCACTAAAACGCCACCTTCCCGCTAAGCTTTCTTTGACCAGTACTATTAAGTACGACCCCTTTCTCTTGAAGGACTGGCTGCTCAGATCTCCTGCATACATACCTGGAGCACCTGCTGGGGGAACTGCCTGTGTTTGACTTTGTACATGCTTATCTACATTAGTATCTTTCTTCTCCCTCATTAAACTGTCAGCCGCTGAGGAGTAGGACCCGTTCCATGCGTCCTCTATCCGTTCCCACCCACCCATCTGCATAAATGCTCATATTCCAATTCCATACAGCATCCACACACACTAGCACAAGTAGGTTCTCATTTAACATCACTTGACCAATTAACTCGTATTCACACTCGCTCGAGCAGGGTCTGGCTGTGTTTAGAAAACACACTGGGCTTGGACACATAAGAAAGGGGATGAAATCTGGCTGTACTATTTGACAACTGTATGAACTTGGATGCAAGCTGTAATCAATCTAATTCCCAATTTTCTCACCTAAAAATGAGACAGGTTGAACTAGGTGTTCTTTGAAGCTAATGCATAAAAGTTCTCTGGTTCCATCAGCTTAAGGGTGTTATTTCATGGTACAGAGGCTTTTAGCTTCTCTTAAAGTGAACGACAAGCCCCTCTACCCATCCAAGGTAGGTTCTGGATACAAAGGTGTCCGGCATGCTCACAGTGGCCCTGAGACACCCACTTCCACTTGCGAGTGTCACACAATTGCACCGGGTCGTCGCTTTCCCTACAGAACTCCTGATGGGCTGGGAGGGCAGCGCTGGTAAGAGCCGGGAGGCTCTCTCCACCCAAGTCTGCCCGACGAAGGTGCTAAAATACATCCCCTTACATTGCCCAAAACCCTTCCATGTACACATGTACCTGATCTTGTTCTGGGAACCTCCAGATGATAATAGAGCAAATGTGATCATAACTTAGTTTACACGTGAGGAAACAAGAATATGTTACAGATATGCGACATGTCCCATGTCATGTTGGGCCCCAGAACCCTGTCTCCAGCTAGATGGGTCTTAGAGCCAAGCCAGTCATGCAGAGTTGAGGTGACAGCGGGGACAAGTATAGATTTTCACTTCATTCTCCCTGGCCACTGAGTACATCTCTGCTGCCACTTCCTCACCTCCTCTGTGAGAAATACATCATCCCTGCCAACCACTCAGGCAAGAGGGTTGAGAGGATTGAGTTCTATCAATGTCAGCTCAGTGGGCCCATGGAAAGGGGGTTCAGTGACAGGCACCTCAATGGTTCAGGGAGAAGATCCAGTTAAATTGTCCAATTCGGGCAGGCGGTCCATCAACAGATTCCAAGTGCCTGGCTGCCTGACCTAAACGCTGTGCAGGAACGGATGAGCCATGAACCCTGCCTGGAGACCTCTCAGCTGAGACAGAGAAGACTCGGCGCCGTCAGCTTTGTTCCAGGGCTCTTCTGTGCTTTCACCACGCCCACGACACAGGTAAATTAGCCGGGAAGCGAACGGGCAGTATTTGTAAAGCTGTGCTTGTGTCCACCTTACTCCGTCCACCTGTCGGCAGGATTCACCACAGTGGCTCAACCTCCCGTCTGCTTTGTGGCACAAACCAGCAGCCATCAGTTTTTATTCTTTTCTTATTCCTTGCAAGTTGACCAAAGGCAATTCTGAATCTAACTGTTCTAAAAATATCTTAAGTAATGCAACATCTTCAGAATAGGTATATAGCTTACCCAGGGGCTGCTTGAAGGACCATATGCATTTGGGTATAGTGCCAAAATAATTACTGAAAATACATTATAAAGTCATGAATTCGATTGGTTACCAAACTCTAGAAACAAATCAAGATTGAAAAAATATTAATTTCATTAAAAAACTATTTGAACCAAAACCCCACGTGTATCTCCAAGGTCAACTTTATTTCCTAAAATAAAGGGACCTAGGCCGGCAGCCTGTCCCCGCCGCCTTACCTGTTGTACATGTATACGTGGACCCGGCTGGCCTGGAGCGCCGAGTCCAGGTGTTGGCGGAGCGCCTCTGTAGTCAGGACATTAGCACCTTCTTCTTTCGGGGTCTGAATCATGAGTTGAGGATTAAACATAGCCTCTTCTCCAATCTTCTGGCGAGTATAATTTAATTCACGACTTACTCGTCCACCAACTGACAAACATGTACAGGTTTCAATTAGAACAGTGGCATCTCCACATTCACGTTTCACCTGCTGCCTCACGGAGAAGCAGAGCACACACGATAAACAAACACTGTCATAGAAATGTGTGGCCGACGTTTGGGGGTTAAGTCCCGTCATTGTTATTACCAATGGTTGACTTTGCCAATAATAAACATTAAAAAATACTCCCTGAAACCATCAGGGACTGTCCTGACTGTCGCACACAAACCTAATCTAATGCATGTGTCAGGCACACCTATGCATGAGTGCCCTGTGCACCTTCTAAGTCGGGTGCTATATGGACAAAGGTGGGAGGGGCCTGGAGAACCTGAGACCCTTTTCCTTGCAGACCAGACCAGATACCGCTGTTACAATTTCTTTCATTTGTATAAACAATGTGTCCCCACAGCACATTTCAAGATAAATGGCTTCAATTTACACTCTTCTCCTAAATAATCTGGCAAAGGTAAAAAGGAAATGTTTCTCCTTGTAGAAAAAGAAACAAGGAAAGGTGACAAACCTGTATTCAGCAAAAAAACTTGCCAGGAGAAGATGAATAATGGGACCCATGTCACACACACTCAGGGGAATCCCGCCGGAGAGGAACCAAATGTATCACAGATGGGGTTCTACCTGGAACCTGGTTCTATCAGCCTCACCTGGTCAGCATCCAGAAGACACAGGTGCCAGGTTGAGCCACCTGTGTTCTGGGAGCGCCCCAGGTACTTTGGAACCTCCTGATGAAGCCAGAACCTCTGCCCCAGCACCAACTCTACAGCCCAGCAGGCCAGCCAAAGCCAGGCGTGCAAGAAGCCAACGCCAGCGGGCACAGGGACATTGCTGCACACTCCTTTTGTCTTCCTCCTCAGGCTCTAGGATGTATTTCAGTGGTGGCTGTAAAATAAGCCCAGCTCAGAGTGCTGCACCTGGCTAGGAGGTATGGCGGTGAGTCTCATTTCTCAGTGGGGCGTACGAGTGAGGAAGAGAGAGCCGAGGTGAGCCTCTGACCCGTGCAGTGAAGGCGAAGGGGCTGGGAGGGGAGGGGCTGGGAGCAGCAGCAAACAGAGAACCCTAGAGCCCGCTCCACACACACACACACTCCAGGGCCCAGGAGCGAGTCTGAAAGAGCCCAAAGGCACTGATAGCGAACCTTTGCCTAGAGCAGGCCTTCAGCTCTATTGTTCAGAAGGAGCCTTCAGTGATCACTGCAGCTTTCCCACGAGGAATCCTTTCTCTCGAGGTTTAGTATTCAAGGGCATAAACATTTGGTTTGGGCCAGTAAATAAGTACTGGGAACTGCAGGTTGTTTAATCCTCTTGGTATATTTTACAAACAAGAGAGTAGGCTAAAAAGCAAATAATGCCTTCATTAGGAAAATGAGTGCAGATGCACAGACCAGCAAGCTCATCTGGGCAGGTTCCCACAGGTGGCTGAAGTCACCTGCGAACTCTGTGAGGTGAGGTCGAACAGGCTGTGTGTGTCAGTCAGAGAGAGGGAGGCGGTGGGGAAGGGGACAAAGGGGGAAGGGAAATCATCAATTGATTACCCAAAGTATTAAGACACCCCCAGCAGAACTTTGACAAATGCCCTAGGGAACTAGGGAGGCATGTGCAATCAATTTGGAGTCCAAGAAAGACAGAAGGAAAACATAGGGAACAACCTGCGATGCAGGACACATTCACAGAACACCACAGCCCCTTTTCAGGATGCTTCACTAAAGCTGCCTGTGGCCTGGACCTGGCTGGCTGGCTCCTCCGACAGAAATCACAATGCATCACTATAACCAATTAACTAGTGAACAGAATTGCACTCAATCCCACCTTCTCAAGAGATAGAAAAGTAGTTTGAGGCTAAAAAGTCAATTATTAGCCCAGAGGTCACTTTGGAAAAGCTACAGCACACCAAGGAGCTCCAAATAGCCTTTCTGAAAAAAAACTCAGCCTCTTTTTTTCTGGCTCGGTGACATCAATGCCCCACACCTATAAATCATTTATATTTGCACTGGCCTCCTCAAACACTGGCTAGCACAGGATTTCTTATTCTACTTACAAAAGCTGCACTTCCTTTTACCTTTACTGAAGCTTAAAACTTTAGGTGACTTAAGACCTGGAGGTAAAAACAAACAGAACAGGCCTACAGGCCCCTCGCCCAGACCTTAGCAGAGCCACAGCCTGAAACTGTACCCAGGAAGATGATGACCTCAGGGAGGAGCACGCACGAGAAAATTCAGATGCAAAGTTCCTGCAACTGGGAACTTGGATGACACTCCTGGAGACCAAATCTCATAATAGATCAATTACTTTATTACAGGGGCCTTCAGAAATGATGCTATTTCCTACAAGATATAAAACGTACCTCAGGGGCTCACATTGTCACCTTTTTAGATGTTTCAAGATGTGTATTTTAATAAATGCATGCATTTTAATAAAGGTGTACATTTTCAGGTCTCTGGAACTGAAAATGTTTTTGCTCTTCCATCTCTTCGTGTGTGATAAATATGAGTCTTTCTGCTAATGTGACCACCAGTTTCAACCAAGATAAGACTGCTGTCTAGGTGGACTGAGCCACGAGAGTTGAAAGAGCCTGAATTTTAAAGCTTCCTCAACCACCTATGCTGTTTCCTACTTGAAATTCCATTTATTTTTACATTTTTATGTAGCCATATTTTACTTAACATTTCACCTTGTATTTAACAGGAATTATTTTTGCGAAAGCATTCAGTCATTTTTTTACAACTTTAGTGGACATCCACTTTACTTGACAAAGGGCTGCAACACCATCCGTTCACCCGCTGCACGTTGGCGGTGGCCTACGCTGTGTGCCAGGCCACGGGTGCTGTGGTGGATGGGACCGGGGCGTTCTTCGCTGCAGGTGCTCGCTGGCCAGCGAAGCAATAAACTCATCTCACGGCACGACAAGTGCCGTGGAGGAAACGAAGATGGTGCTGCCTTTTGAGTTGCTGGGTGGTGGGGCCAGGGCAGGCCAGTTCCAACGAAGTGGCCAGGGAAGGGAAGACTTAAAAGGAAGCGACTTTGAAGAGCCGGGAGGAGAGTGTTCTGGGCAGAGGAACCGGCAACTACAAAGCTCTTGGGCTTGGCTTTTGCAGGGAAAGAAAGGAGGCGAGTGTGCCTGGAGCTTTGGCGACGCCATGACAATGTCATTCACTTGGCTGCAATGGGAGGCACGCTGAGCTCCTTCCCAGGTGTACCTGTGCACGAAGCACGCAGCATCTGTGTCCTCACACATCAGTATTCACTCCAGGTGCTCTGGAACAAGCTACCAGAAATGGAAACCCCTCTGGACTGAGCAATTTGATGGACTCACCTGACTTGCTGCCCTAGCACACGCTCCTAGCCTAAGTCACAGCTGAGTGACACGGCCAAAGCGGCTCCTCACCTTCCTGGCTTCTTTGTCACGCACCAGCGTGAAGGCTGGCTCTCAGAAAGCCCCCAGAACCCATTTCAAGTGGTTGAAATGACAGGTGTGATCTGGGGGAAGTGATTTTCAGCTCTTCCCATTTTCAAGGTCAAAGTCTTCCTCTACTGTTTTTGAAATAATTGAATGTTCATAAAATACCACCCGGTCATTTTTGACCACTGAGCAGCCATGAACCACAGGGTCTAGCATTTGATGTAGATGTAGGAATGCTCACAGCTGTAACCATGAACAGGATTACTGTGCAGTCCCATTTGGGGGTTTATCTGTACTTTTTAATTGTTCTGCAGTAAGCACACATAATGAAAGATTTCCCTGTGACAAGAGAAAAACAAACACGAGGGCTACTTGGTAGGCGTCTGAAGTAAAAATAAGCTCCATGCAGAAATAAGGCGCATCTCCATCGCATTCTGAGTCTTCACATTCCTTTTCTTCTCTAAGGAGGTAACAACTATCCTCTTTGAATGAGGCTCAGGAAAAAGGCATCTCAGGATCCTGGGACACAAAATAACCTTTACATACGTGTGGTGCTTTCCGCTTGCAAAGCCCCTTTTCATTATGTACTTATTTGAAAACATTTTGCTCAATGCCACTCCCCCGTCAAATTGGGAACAACTGGACTGGACAGGTGACAAGAATGGGGATCAGAAGACGAGAGGGTTCTGACTGCAGCCCTGCCACCTTTGGCACCGAGATTTGAGATGAGTCCACGATACAGTTAAGCCTCAGTGATAATGTGAAATTTCCCAAACCCTTAACTAGTAGCTGAAAAGCGTCCATTCATTTATTCATTGATCGCAGGGTAGGTATCAGCATATCACAGAGGAGAAAGCATAGCTGCAGAGTTTGGGGGACCACAGAGCCGGCTACCCAGCTAACAGGAGGCAGAACCAACCCTTTAACCCCGAGTCCAACTGCCCTTCGAGCCTTGTGGCTTCTGAGCACCCGCTGAGGATACCAAGTCTAGGAGCACCAAATCCACATCCCAGACTATAGCAGGCTCATAGCAAGAGCTCTCAGAATACATGAAAGTATTACAGAGGGCAAAGTTGCACCCAGATTTTTCACCATCACCGAGGAGATAGTTTTGTCAGTAGATCCCCATGGGTGGCAATGGACAGGCCCCATTTTCTTTCTGGTCCCAGACGGGCAGACATGAGGATGCTCAGAGAACAAGTAGCCCTAAGCCTCTTTATCTGCAAAATCCAGCCCTCTTGTTCTCCAGAAATCTGAGGCTTAGACCAATTCTTTGAAAGAGGTGGGTTAAAGAGCATCACTTCTGCAAAGTTGTTCTTGATCAAGCTCTGCTGACCCTTTCCTCCCCCGACCAAACCAAGTATGGTTTCCAGGTTGAAGAAGGGCCGGCTCAGGTGAACCACCATTGCACGCCAGGGTCCACAGCTGAGCCCATGGTGGACCAGAGACGCCCCCTTCGTGAAGTTCTCGGCGACATCATTCTCTTAGCACAGCCTTCTTCAGAGAGCTCAACGTTGCCTGTGGCATTCATGCAAAAAAAGCTTTTTGCAAAAGCTTATTGTGATCCACAAAAAGATAATCTGGGCGGCCAACCAAAGTATTTTTCCCAATAAATTCCAAGTCCTTTCAGGGAGGCACTGTCTGCTGCCCACTCACCTCGGTGCACCAGGCTCATGGGGCTGAGGGGGGTACTCTCAGTGTGCTGTGTGAATAAATGAATGAGCAGCCTCAATGCAGAGCCTTGGGAACGGGCAGTCATCTGAATAAGATATTAATTCTCCCCAAAGCCTCGAAAAGTCAATCAGTCAAAACAAATGACCCTTTCAGCCTGAAAAGTACCCACTCAGAGTCCAATTAGGAAAATGGGGTCTGTGTATATGCAAGCGTAGCATTTGCATTTGATTAATCCCATGAATTATCTGACAGACACTGGAGATTTTCTTCCCTCTGTAGTTACTTCGGGTCCCTCTTTCAATGTTGCTTTTAGTTACCGTGAAGGCGAAAAAGTACAAATCTCTAAAAGGGTGTAACTGCAAAATTATGAACACCAGCTCGTTTTCTGCCTTGAAAAAACGAAGATTCAGTGATTGGGGCAATTGGCTGAAACCTGCTAGGCTGTGAGTTTCGGTCACTCTTCCACCCGTCTCTTTTATTCATGAGTAGCCAACTGCTGCTTAAGCTTCTGGGCTGCCTTTCTCCTTGAGAGATTGTGCCCTTGGGTGCTGCCATGGGAAAATGCGAGACTCAGAGAGCCCAAAGGGAATCTGCCTCCACGAAGGGAGTCCAGTGAGATAAAAACCACAAAAACAAGACAAGAGCAGGGCACATCCCCCTCCCCCTCCCCTGGGGATGGGGGCAGTGCAGGGGGAGTTGCTGGAGGACTGTTTGGAGCATGCGTCCGCCACAAGCCCCCACAACAGCTGTCTGTGGTGCCATCTGTCACAGCCCAGGCTGCTTCCTCTGAATGGCCTTCCCTGAAGCCAATCGCTCGCCCTGTCGGACACGATCAGGTCACCCCAGCATTCTGCCCGCATTGGAACTGCTGCCTGCCACAGTCCCCCTCATCTCCCAGTATTTCTTACAGGGTCACCAGCTCCCAAGATGACACTGCATCTGTCAGGAGGCCCATTCTTCACTGGTGACTTGCTGTGCAAATGAGGGCTGCGGTGGACACCACCTAAGCGAGGCTCAGTGAAGTCACAGCCTGCAGACCCGAGGATGTTCCTGGTGCTGGCAGGACACAGGAAAGGAGAGCTCTGCTCTATCCCTAAGTGCCCACCTGCCTAGCTGTGAACTGTCCCAGGTCCTACTATCATTTCACCTGAATGCTCAAGTACTACCAACAAGCAGATGCGAACCCAGGCCTGCCTTTCTGCAGGAGCTGAGCTTGCCCAGGAGGGTCGACATGCTCACTCAGAGGGAATGCTGAACCAGGAAGCAACACCCAGGGACGAAAGACTGCATGCTGTTATCAAGTTCTAAGTTTTTAGTGAAGGCCTACCAAAGTCTTCATTAAAAAAAATAAACAGAAAACAAGCCAGTAACAACAAAATCCAAATGCTTGTAGGGCAATGAGCTCTCTATAGAGCACTCAGGCTGTTGCATAACATTGACCCCAGTTCCCTCCTCCCAGCTTCTGTGGGGCTGACATCACCTCTCCTCTCTGTTCTCAGCAGTCTTCCTGCCATTGTCCCACTTGGGCTCTTTCAAGGGCCTCCTACTTAAGCACGCATGGGAGGGGGAGACAGTGCAAGCCCCCACCCTCCCCACCTCTGAATGAGGACCCAGGCTCCTGGCCCTGTGAAACACCCCATTTATGTCCCACAACTGGCCCTTTCCTTTGCACCGGTGTGGGGAGATGCCTGTCACTGGGGGCCACTTTCATGACTGTGCTGCCACCAGGATGAGCTGGATCAGGGGCTGATGCATGAGGACCCCCTGGCACAGCGAGGTTTCAGCACCAGGTCAGCAGTGGTGCGAACTGTATTCTGTCACCACCACTCCTTACAGCCGTCAAGCAAAGGCGCATGAGGGGTGCTGATGGGGATGTGGAGGGGAAAAAA
>VMDR010002182.1:64166-98714 GCA_007922815.1 Macrotus californicus
GGGGGAGAAAACCAGAAGCTCAACTCTGCGAGCCGTGCTCCCAGGAAACCATTTGACCCATTCACCCACCCAAAGTCCCCATCCCGGCCTTGCTCCTGTGGGCCCTGTGTGAAGTGAACACAATCTGTGGCTAAAGTGATGGGATTTCTGCAAGGGTGTGCGAGTGTGTGCATGTGTGCGTGTGTTTTACAGCACAGGCCCTCTTGCACAGAACTGGGCTATTCCATCAAAGCCGTATCTGTTATATTTCTGTCTTTCTCTTCTGTTTGGCATATTCACCAACAAGAGAAAAGGAGGCAAGCTTTGGCGGCCCTGACCTGCAGCTGGAACACAATACTTTCGCACAGCCCTGCCGACCCCTGACATAAATTTTACACCGCAGCTGGCATTTACACACTCAGCATTACCATATGTATAGCTGCTCAGTGCTAATTATGCTAATCACCTGTCTAACTCGCTGCTGCGAAAAATGGTTGTATTTAGCAGTCCAGTGCCTACCAATGCAGCTTACTGTGTGGCTGAAATGTACATTCAGACGGCCCTGAATGGCAAGATTTTTCCACGTTGCTGGCTACATTCAGTCCTCAGAAAAATTTATTCAAGTCAACTGGTTTCGGTCCACAACAAAAAAGTTACGAGAAAAAAGTGAGTGTGTTCTTGCCCTAACATTCTGGATCTGCTTGCAAGCAAAATGATAAATCAATTGGTGTGGGAAACAAAAAGGGAGAGAGATTTCTTTTGGGAGCTATGTGAAACTGTAGCCTATTTTTTTTTAAAAAAGGGGGGGAGGAAGGGTCATCCTATTCCTCAAATCTCTAGAAAGAACAGTTAATAGATATTTAGTCCTAATCCAAATTCTCCCAAGTTGTAAGCTTTGTTTGCAATTAAGCAAAGCATTAAACATGTGCAGTTTTCCTTCTGGATCATGTGCCATTTTTGGTCCATATTTGCCATTTTTTAAACTTCTTACAAACGATGGTCCATATTTGCCATTTTTTAAACTTCTTACAACAATGTGTAAACCTCACGGGGCGGGGGGGGGGGGAATCAGGTAAGAGGAAGGAATGTCTTAAGCAGTTGGGAAAACTCATTTGTTGTTCTGTCTCTGAGAAAGCTTCTATTTAAAAGTATGCTGTTTGAGGCTGACATCTATTTTGTGAGGTTTTCTGATTTCCCCACTAAAGGAGCAAAGGAAATCAGGGAAATCAGGGAAATCGGGTGGGGAGGACGGGAGAATTCAAGCAGGAATACGAAGCGGTGGTTGGGGAAAGAGAGACATTTTCCTTAATCTCAAAATTTCTATTTTCATCATTAGTGTTTTTTAAAGCAATTTTCTTGGATCACTCTACAGAATTGACTTCTCAATCAGGATAATGTTATTACAGGTTGTTTTAACAATTTCTCAAACTCAAACTGAAACTCCATTTCCTCCTAACTCACAAAATACCTTCATATTAACTTTTAAAAACTCTGAATTTAGTTTATTTAAAAATTGCTTAGTATCAGATGGTTTAGATGTACAGATAACGTCTAGGTATCCCAATATCCTTGAACTGGTTCTACCGGAGGGGTGGCCCTAAGTGCCGTTACTTTCTCACCTCCGAAGGGTCATTATTACTAGATTCTTTACTTAAATTTAGAAACTGGAAGGCCATTTATTTAGCAACATACCTTGGGCAACGCCCCAGTGCTACACAGCAGCAGAGCAGGTATGTGATAGATCTTGAGCGTACACATAGAAGGTGCACCAACCCTGTAGGCTTTCTCAGACACAGGAGGCAGCTGTGAAGGAAGCTGGCCTCTCCTGCATTTGCTTTGCTCAACTTTCAATTTAATTCACAGCAGATGAACAGGGTGATGTTCACTGATGCTTCTATAAAGTCACTAGCTTCCTTAGTATCAGAACCCCCACGTTCTGTTCAACATCTGACATACTTATCTGACCCAATGAAGCAATGTTATCCAAGCCACATCTTGCGGTCTTTGGCATCCCTACTCAAGTTGATTTTCTTTGCCAGTCCAAAGCACTAATTCATCTGGAGTTCCAAAAACACAAACAACAGGACCACTCCTGTACCCACTGCGGAGCAGAGGGCTTACTTACCCCTCATTCCCGCCCAATCTCTCCCTCTTGTGAAACAGGAGATGGACCACCCTGCCTCATGCCACAGAGCAGTGTTTACTTTGCAGTACTTGACTGTGTAATACATCTGGCATTTTTGGGCAGGATTCCGGAGCTAGGGGCCAGAAGCCCTTAAGCAATGATTTAAGGGGAAAAAAAATCATGCACATTGACTTAACAAAGCCCACTTCCAGTTCCTTCTGCTTACTTTTGTAACATGTTTCATCGGTAACTGAAAACTCTCTTGCTTGTTAACTTATCCTAACTAACAATAGCCAATGAAGCTTGTGCTGCGGATGGAGACCTGCCTCGCACAAGCTTCACCATCACAGCCAGTTGGTGTTTTGGGACCCAGATGCAGTGTGGACTATTTGGGCCAACTCACACCTGGGTTTCTGGATTAGAAACAAGGTCCTGACTCCACATTATAAATCTCTCTAACAACAAACTTGTCATTCATTAGCAGGTACCTGACTGCCCACCAGTGATGCAGTTTCCCTAACACATGACCACCGTTTTTCCAGCTATGCGCTAAATCCAAATGTAACAAAACAGTCTTAGTCTTGAAGTGATTGAGGACAGGATGCATCTCCACAATAGTTGAGCAGTTTCTTAGCGGCAGCAGTCTACTGTTTTGGAAGGCTAAATGAGCTCTGTGAAACTTAGAGATGCTTGTAGAAAAACAGAGACTGCAGTGTAAAGAAAAAAAAACAACCCTAAATCCAATTTAAGAGGGAAAAAAAATCTAGTATTACCATAAAGCACCCAGTTTCAGGGATTGGAAGCAAAGAACAAGTAATAAAATTATTTCTATTTTGATAATCCTAATAATATCTGTGTCCAGTCAAGGAAGGTTTCCATCAAGGAAAACAAAACACAACAAAAGACCAAGGAGCTAACTCCTCTTGAACTGCTTGCCCGAAGTGCCTTCCTGAGCAAGTCCTCTGCCCTCTAGGACCTCATGAGGATGGACCATCCAATGCTGTGGGGCCAGCCAAAATTTGGACAGGGAAATCTGTCCTCTGCCATCTCCATCCAGGCTCCAGGTTCCCTGCGGCTTTGGTGTCAGTTCCATGCAGGAAAGCCTGAAGTAGTCGGCCTGGGTTGGAACATCATGTTAGCGTTTCAGCTACCATCTCAGAACTGCTACGGGGGCCCGATTCTTCCATGTTTCACAGGACACACAAACCACAGGGGACTGAGACTTATTTCACGCTCCACTTGCTAGTGGATTCTAAACTTGCTGCAAAATTTCTTAAAAATGCCATGACTCTCCAATTGGGGAAGCACATCTGCTGGTAGGAGCCCATCAAAGAGTACGGTCTTGGAACCAATGTTCACCAAGTAAGAGCCCCAGCGATGCAGATGGTAGCTCTGCATCCAGTAGGTTCAAAATAATTCATTATTCCCTGTCAGTCTGTGATCAACCAGCTTTTCTACCATTTCAGATTTTACACTAGTCATTCCAGAGATCTACTGGGAGGAGATGAGTTGGGCAGTTTAAGGACAGGTGGGTAGAAGGAAGGGCAGAAGGAGAGGAAGAGAAGGGGAGAGAGAGAGAGAGGCGAAGATGAGCCAAGGACAGAGGGTGTGGAACAGGAAGAAGGTAGGAAGCGGAAGGGGTGCTGGGAGCCAGGGAGGGGCAGAGGAGATGACATGGTAGCAATACAACCGTATGGGGATGATGACTATTTAGGGATATCTCACACAGCTGGAACTTCCTCAACATTTTTTTCCAAAATATTGTTCAAATAATGCTGAGTTAAAAATACTTTATTTCTGAAAAATGTCCTCTATTAAAATCTGGTCCTCTTTAAAATAATTTAAAGATATTTCCATACTTGCTTTGAAAGCCAAAAAACCTTTTAAAATCTCTCTCACACACACACACAAACCCACACACTCACCCTGCCCCAGGAGAACACACAGACTATTCCTCAGTGGCTAACTCTGGGCAGACAGCTGCCAGGGACAAAGTGGGGGCAGCCGTAGAAGCAGCCCCTTCTGCTGGAGAACTGCGAACCCCCACAACACGAGAAGAAGGGTGGACAAGTTACAGCGCAGCCTGAGTGGACAGAGTTCTGGGGTCATGGGGAGGTCAGCTTTGAAGGAGAAATCCCAATGAAATATAAACATGGCATTGTGGAAACCAGACAAATCTCCCATAGTTTGTCCAGCCAGCGTTAATCTCGCCATCAGCTGTGGTGCATAATCCAAACAAACGGATCCCGCAGTTCGTACATCTGGAAGCTGTCATCTTCTGGGGCCTCCCAGTGGCGCTGCATGCATCTGAAACACCCCATCACCCAACGTGGCTCCTAAACGTGGAGGTGACGAATGGCGGGCAGCAGAGGGACAGGGAGCACTCACAGGGTCGGCTGCCTAGGGGCGAAGGCACCTGAGGCTGTTTGATATTTTTAAAGCAACTAGTTACTGTTTTAATCATTTTTCTCCAGATACAAAAGATATACCACAACTGCTTTCCACCAGGACATGTGTGTGCCCACTATTGGAATTTAATCAATACCCACCTAACAAACACATTCTTCATTTTTAAAAGTACACAGGGAACCAAGGAAAAGAAAGGAGCTGCACTGCATTCTGCCTTTTTGTTCCTTGTGAAATTCACCCAAACTGACAGCCCCAGAGAACAGAAACTGGGTATTAACCTTGCAAAGGGCAGTGCAAGCAAAACCCGTCCCACCTTCTTCTGACTGCCACGCCTCAGTCCCCCTGGTTGTACAGCGTGAGCACACCTGGGGAAAAGTGGTTTGCGACAGGAGCATCTGGAGAGCTAGGCCACCAAAGAGCTAATGACGTGCTATGGGGGCTTTCCAGAAGGAGCTGCTATTTCATCATGAACAAAGTCCAGTGCTGTCTTTCATTGCTTCTTACCAAGTCACCTCCGTGCTGAAAACCGCCAGCCTACTGCAGCTAAAATGCAACACAGTCTACCTGGCAAAATTAAGTCACTGGAGGAAAAAGCAATTGAATACAAAGTTTTTTTCTTTTTTCTATGGCCTGCCCCCTCCCAACTTGTCATGGTGTTTATTTGACTTTTAATGTCATTTTAAGAAAGACCAAAAATTTAAATTATAAAAAAATTAGTTACCTGGGTCAGTGAATATGGGGCTGGAAGAATTACCTTAAAGAATAAAACTTTTAGTCCTGGCTGGTGTGGCTCAATAATTTGAGTGCTGGCTGGTCTGCAGACCAAAAGGTCGCCGGTTCAATTCCCAGTCAGGGCACATGCCTGGGTTGCAGGCCAGGTCCCCAGCTGGGGACGCACAAGAGGCAAACACACATCGATGTTTCTCTCCCTCTTTCTCCTTCCCTCCCCTCTGTCTAGAAATAAATAAATAATTAATTTAAAAAAAAAGAATAAAACTTTTGCATTCAAGGCAATGCGTGTGCAGTCACAGCTCTATCATGATAAAAGCCTTCCATCTGCGCTGCATGGGTCTTCCCAATGGGATCTATCTTCTAAGCCAGTGGTTCCAAATTGGAGCAATTTGTGCTTCATCACCCCTCCACACACGCCTACATTTGGCTATGACTAGAAACAATTTTGGTTATCACAACTAAGAGGATGCTACTGGCATCTAGTGGGTGGGGGCCAGGGATGCTGTTAAACACTCTACAATGCGCAGGACAGCCCCTAAGAGAGAACTACACAGCCCAGAATGTCTATAGTGAGAAACCGTGCTCTAAGCAGAAGGGATGGTGAAACTCAATTATCTCCTACCCCTGCCAAGAACATCGAAGGCACAATGCTAGCTAGGTAGTATAAACTTGAGAGCTCTTAGAAACCCCAAGTGGACATTTCTTAAAACACTCTCTTTCACTTTTTAAAAAACATCAGAGTTGCTCCTCCTTGATGCCCTCCTCTCTGAATGCTGACCCCCAGAGATGCTAATAAACACGAGGCAACATGGACTCATCTCAAAACTGCTTCCTTTTGCGGCAAAGGCGGCCAGGGGCTGGGCCAGCCTTGACAAAAAAACAAAAAGCTCCAGGATATAAGTGAACATTCTGTCCCTGGGACAGTGTGACAACTTGTGTCTGGGAGAGGCTGGAGTGTGAGGGGGCAGATGCTAAGGGAGACAGGAGGAAAAGATGGCTAAGCAGAAGTGAAAGCCAACAGAGAAATGGGCAAGACCAAAAAGAGAGCATTTCTTTTCTGTACCTGGAAGGATGAGGTCCAGGCAAAGCACTCTGGTACCAGGAGGACACCAGAGAGCAGAAATGCTAGTAGTGGTAAATCATGAGACAGGCAAAGATTGGCTTAGAGAGAGAGAGAGAGAGAGAGAGAGAGAGAGAGAGAGAGAGCTGGCAGCCCCCCAACCAAAGCCCTACACACATTGCAGACCTTCCTGCCATGTGGCTGGGCTTTCCAGCCTTAAGGCAGGCTCTCTCTCACCTCAGACTTGATGTTCCAACCAAAGGCAAGCACTAGGAGTTCTCTTGGGGGCCACAGTCCTGTCCTGTGAGTTTTTGCTCCTGCTGTTCCTTCAGCCTGCAGTGCCCCATGACCCCCAACTCTCCAGCACCTGTGCTTGGCTCAGGCCCTGCTTCCCCTGGGGCTATCGTGTGGTCCTGCCACTGGTCTGCCTGCCTGCTGGGTGGAAGCACCCTGCGGGCAAGGGCTGTGGCCTTTCACTGTCTCTCCGGAGCCTTGTGCACTACCTGGGACAGAGCGGGCACTGAGAATATGTGCTGAATGAATATTTTTATTTTGAAATAACAATTAGTCTCTCCCTGACCGTGCCAGCACTGGGACATGTTTCGGGAATAGCGGATGTCAGGCATCACTCTTTTACCAAACTTCAGGGCTCCACTTACAAGTGAGCTATACTTGACGGGTTTTACTTCACCCAAGACTCAAGGTAACATCTAACGTATGTAAGTCAGCCGCTGAACATTTTAGCAATGGAACCGAAAACTTCTTATCACCAATGCCATAAAAAATGAGACAGTCCTCTTCATCTAGCGTGTACTGGTCAGCACACTGTAGCACGTTAAACAAGGCACGGAGGAAGTTAAATCAAAGGATACCGTTAATTTGATGGTTATATCAAAAAAACATCTGGCAGATATGAAGATGCATGTAGTTATTAGTCCATGTACATACACAAACACAAAGGCAAGTGGAGATTGATTGATCGATCAATCATCTACCTAACTATCTGTCTACAGGGGTGGGCAAAAGTAAGTTTGAATTCAACTACCTCAGGAGGCTAACTCAAGCAGGTCACTGAAATTCAGGTTTGTTTACTGATTTTCAGACTTACAAGAATGTGTAAGTAATGAAGTCCAGCGATTTGGGCACTTTCAAGATTTGTATGTAAGTGCCCTGGGCAACTGTGATGTTCTTTCGAGTTGATAAAGCTACTGTGACCATCATAACCTGAATGTCTTTTTCCACATGTTTCCACATGGACAACTGTAAACCTACTTTCGCCCACCCCGGCATGTGTACGTGTAGACATATACATACCTCCAGCTGCCTGTGGGTGTGTATACATCGGTGTATGTATACATGGCATATTTTTAAAGTCACAGGAAAAACAGCATTTTCCAAGCTGCCCCTCAGCATTCCTCTGCCCATAAAATCTCTCACGCTTTCTTTTCTTCTGTTGTGCTTTAACTAGGGAAATATGCCACCTCTATCCTTGGTTTATTTAGTGTAGTGGCAAGCACCCTATTCGTATCCAGAAGAATGTTTACAGTCCCTACTAAGAAAACACCATCTAACAAGACTACTTTGGGGACAGTGACGAGGAATTGAAGAGGTTAAAGCTCAAAATTCACCTAAATCCTGAGTTTGCTGCTAACTTTACTCGACTACAGTAGAAGACAGCAGGGAATTCTTATTCCTGAAAGCAAACGCTCGAACTACTTACTGCTGACATGAACGTATGCTCACTGTACCGTACACAAGACCTCTCCTCTGATTTTAAATTAAAGTTATAGGACGGTATGGCGGCCTCTCGGGTTGAGTTTACCTGCAGCTATCAAACTGCTGCTTCTCCCACAGGGGAACTCTAGCACACGGCGAATGTGTGAATGAATGGCAAGCTGACGTCCAGGCAACAGGAGACCAAGTTGGCTCAAGTCAACGATCTTCAACCTGGGTGCTGCAGAATTTTTAATCATGCAATTCCTGACTATTTAGTCAGGGGCACTGACCTCTTCTCCCTTAGATTGTCAAATAATAAAAAAAAAAAGACAACAGCCAACGCAGCAATAGCTGTTGGTGTGAATGGCCTGCCTTGAACTGTAAATATGCAGGTCATGTAACAGTTTCATCTTATTGGTCATGTCACATAATAAGACTGCATCTGATTGGGTAGTTCGTGGTGCCAGAAATTCTTGTATGCTGTACAGCTATGGACACCTGAGTTTTTAAAATGTCACTCTGGAGCAAAAAGAGTAGGTAATTACAATTATTTTTTGTAAATCAATCAAAATTATACCTATTTTTTTGGTCAGATTGGCAAAAGGTAATTTTTGGTATGCTGCAGAATTTTAGTAATGTGTGTCATTAGATGAAAAAGGTTGAAAATCACGGACTGAGGCCATCAGTAGGCAGAGTGGTCATGCTGACATGGAGGACCCACAGTTTCTCACATGAAGAAGACAATAATCCAGTTATTCTATATAAAAACATTACACAAACTACCACGTTACAAACATAAAGACAGCGACAATAGCCATTTTATTGAGTTGTAAGGCCTATGATGATAATAAACAGTAATGGTAGTTGCTCAACAAGTGACAGTATTGAGTAGATAATATTTGGCTGAAAAGCCAGTGAGCCACAAGAAACTGCCAAAGCAGAAAGGGAAGGGGAAACAGCCCAGGGGCCAAAAGGAGGTAACATGAGTCTCAACTCAGATGTGTCAGTCCCTAACACCATCTTACTGAGATAGAGCCTGGTGAGACCCTACTAAGCAGTTACTCCTCCTTGGAGGAACTAAAATGTATCGCTTAGTCCAGACACATAGTTGCTTCTAGAAATATACAATGTTAAAAATAAAGTTACATCACTTCTCTTTAAACCTATTTAAAGGCCTACCTACAAGTCTCCCTCAAAACAACAAAAGATGATCTTTTGTCACCAAGGACCAACAAAAATTTTGGCTCACATGGTGGAAAGTGAACATGTGGACAGAGCTGGGGGTCCCTCTGCTCACTACATCCCTTGCTCTGTCCTAGAAGATACCATAGGTCCCACAGTCTAGCCAACCCCATGTTCAAACTACAGCCCCACTGTCCACGACTCACCTATTCCCCTCACCCCAGAGCAGGCCCCACTGCCAACTGTCCACTCAGTTTGGGCCTCTGCCTGACCCTTTTCTGAGCTGCTGCCTAGAAGTCCCCTCTTCCTCCTTTCTTTTTCTTTAACTCGCACCGCCCACTTCAGCAGTCTTACAGCCATGAATTTGTGCCCAGGAGTGTTTCACAGGCTTCGGTGTCCCTGACAGCGCCCAGCACAGTGCTACGGATGCTACAGGTACTCAATAAACTTGTTGCTAGAACATCATAGATGGTCAATAAAACCCTTCTTTTATCTACCAATGACACTGAAGTGTTGCACTGAGGTAAATTACCCCATGGATTCAATCCAAACAACACTCCTGTATTAATTACCAAGCCACTTAAGGCAAGAATGTTTTCTGGTCTTAATTATTCGGACTATTATTTTAATTGTCACTTCTCAACTAAAGACTTCACCATATGCTTGCAAAACACTGAAGGCTGAATCTTTGCAAACAAGGCAAAATTAACAAAATATTCTCCAAAGGTTAGTTTTCCAACAGCATTCTGAAAGGGAGCAATTACGCATGTAACTCAGGCTTCCAAATTTTGCCTTAGGTAGCTTTCACTGAGAATGCGCCACATATTCTGGTTTGCAATATCTACATAATTACCACAGCACCTCCCTCCCATCCCCTGTAAGAGACAGCCAAGGCGGTGTTTAGGGGTTAAAATGTCTCCAAATAGCAAGACTGTCACTCTCCAAAAAGAACTAAAAGACAACCAACAGAAAACAAAAAAAACCTGTATCACCAAAAGAATGTAAAATGTTCTGGTGGGGAAGAGGGGAAATCTATTTTAAATTTACAACCGCTTAAAAAGGCTTCAAGCGCCCCCCCCCCGCCCCCCAACTGAGGAATGCAGTTAAAGGACTGGCAGAGCCCCTGGGAGAGCGGCTGTGGCCCCTCGCTGCAAACCCGCGTTCTTAAAACACGTTTCTTTCAGCCAGTAAAACGCAGCCTTCCCCTTAGAATAATTCCATTTTAAAAGCCCCACCCCCGAGGAAACATTAATCTACTTCGCGAACATGCGTTCCACTCTCAGCTTTACAGGCTTTTTTCAGCTCCTTCCCCCTACCTCCTCGGTTTTTTTTTTTTTGGTACCTTGAGACAAATGTTTTTTTCCCCCAGAGCTGAAAGCTGTCCAAAAACAGGACCACACACGCCGCCGCCTCCGCAGGCCCGCGCTGCCCCCGCCCCTCACCCTCCCCGGCGCGGCTGCTGTGGCCGCGGCCGCCGGGGGCGCGCACACTCCCTGGAGCCGGAGGGGTGGCCTTTCTCGGCGCCCCCCCCTCCTTTCTCTTTGGACTCGGTGGGTGGGGTGGGGGAGGACCGAAGCCGAGGCCCAGAGCCAGCCGCGGACAGGCCTGCCCCTTGCCGCCTCTCGGGGCGCGGCGGAGGTGGGCAGCAGCGGCGACTGCAGGCCCCGCGGCCCCCGGCCGCGCAGTGGTCCGTCCCGCGGAGGGGCCCCCGCGCCCCCGCCGCTCTCTCCCACAACACCTAGCCCTGCGCAGCGCCCCGAGTGGATTACAGCGCGGCCTTTGTCGGGCGGGCCTGGCTCCGGGTCTGGCAGGCCTGGCTCCTGGCCAGGCGCCCAAACAATAAACAATTCCCTGGTGCGGGCAAGGGGTTTCGCTCGCCACCGAAACGCTCTAGGTGTGTGCTGGCGAATATCTTTATCAATTGGGAGGAAGGGAAGGGGCCCTGCGCGGGGGGCGGGAGGGCGCGGGGCCGGGCGCTGGGTCTCTTACCTTCCACCCACAGCTCTTCCACGTTGGTCTCCAGATTAGCTGCCTTTAATCCCACAGCGAAGGCCCCAAATATGAGGAGGCCCACAACCAAGAATTTGCCGCAGTTTTTTTGAATGTAACAACCCAGTTTAAATAAGAGTCTCTGAAACTTCGCTCTCAGCCACAGCGGCGCTTTCCGGCCAGTAGCTTTCCCCTGAGGACGAAGCAGAAAGGAGTGGTGAGCGCCGGGGAGTCGCGGCACGCGCGCCCACGCCCGCTTGCGCGCACCCGGCAGCGGATCCGGCGAAAGCCGTGGGGGATGCCCTCGAGGCTGGAACCCCCGCCCGCACGAGAGAACGCGAGCGGCGTGGGGGGGGGGCGGGGAGCTGAGCATAAATCAAAGTCGGGCTGCCGCAAGGGAGTTAAACCACCCTACAGCAGGGGCGCCCCCACGCGTGGCCTGCGTCGCATCCCCGACTGCGACGAGGGGCGGCTACCAGGGGCCGGGAAGCGGAGGCAGAGAGGAGAGGAGTCACTCCACAGGCAACAGACACGCCGGACCTGAGCGGGGAGGGGCTGCGTAATCTCTGCGAAGGAGCCCAACGTTTGAGAACCAGCAAAGCTCGGTTCCCTTCGGCGCGAACCCTGCCCCACCCTTCACCTTTCTTGGGGTGCGCCTACGAGGACGCGGGCTGGGGGGCCTAGCGCGCTTGGGGAACAATGTGGTGCGGGGTTCCTCATTCCGATCGCTGCCCGGCGTGGTGGTAAGGGGGATCCACGTGGTGAGCGCGGCCAACGGAGCTCACTCGGGACGCATTTTCATAGCGTTGGGAGATGCTGTGTGAGCTGAATTAGGAAGCGGGACAGCCATCTGCAACTTACGACAATATCTGTGCTCGGAAGAGGGCAGCCACATGGATTTTTCCCTCCTCTCCCTTCCCTTCTGGTTAAACGTAAAAAGCTGCGGAGTGCACAGGGGAAGGGGCCCAGGCCGGCGCGGGCGGGTGTCGCGACTGGGCGCTGGCTGCTCCCGGCGGCGGCGTTTCCCCGGCGCTGGCCGCGTCCCCGTTAGGCCCCTGTCTGGGTGCTCGCCTTCCCCGGATTCCACACATTTCAGCGAGCCTCGTAAACACAAAGAGCCCGGCCGCTCCGCAGACCCGGACCGCGGATTTAAGGTGGCAATTTGTTTACAACTTTCCCTTTCCCCCCAGGCTCTGAGAAGAGGTGGATCAAAAACTGGAGGAGAAGAGGGGAGATGCCCTCCTCCGAGGACAATTTTTAAGGGAGCAGAGATTTCATGCTCAACAAAAGCAAAACCGGCTGCCAAAAAAGGAAACCACCTTTATTTCGGCTCCCTCCCCTCTTCTCTCCGCCTCTCAGTACTCCGCCTCCCCCTCGAAGAGGTGAAGAAATGTGGCAGCATTACAGGGCTTTGGGCTGAAAATAGGGGCAGGGGCGCGGGAGGAGGGGGCTCCAAGGCAGGGGGCGCCCGGCAGTGCCGCGCTGAGGCTGCCCTCGAGGTGGTCCACGGTGGACCGCTTTCCAGTGCTCCGGAAAAGGCACGCCGGGAGGGCGCGTGTCCACACACGCGCGCGCGCGCGCACATGCACAGACACACACACACCCTCCACCCCCTGCGGACCTCAGACAGCCCTTTCCTCCCAGGACCGGAGGGAGGGTTTGAATTTTTCAATCCCCGCTTGTCTGTTTCTTTTCCTGGAGGGGTGTGTGTGTGTGTGTGTGTGTGTGTGTGTGTGTGTGTGTGTGGCCGGGCGATCCCCAAGAGGAAGAGGAGGGAAGACAGAGTGGGAGGGGAGGAGAGTCTGAAATGCACCTTGGAAATCTGCTCCAGAGCGAAGGCGGCGTCACAGTAGCTGGGCCGGTGCAGATAGTCCCGGTCCGGCGCGGCGTGGCGGCGCAGACCCCCGGTCCGTCTGCGCCTCCCGCCTCCGGCCGGCCGGCCGGGGGCTCCGCCGCCGCCGCCGCCGCCGCCGCGATCCTGGGGCTCCGCGGCGTTACCAGCCGAGGCCATGTTGCCGCCGCCGCCGCCGCCGCGGGAACCGAGGCTTCCCGGGCCGCCCGGCGCGCTGCTGCCGCCGCCGCCGCCGCCGCCGCTGCTGCTGCAGGCTCCCGGCTCGCCCCGGCGCTGGGCTCGCGAGGACGCCGCTCGCTGCCGGCTGTTCGGGTTGGGGCTCTGCTTGACAGACCTGGCGCTGCTGCTGCCGCTGGTGCTGCTCACACGGCGGGCGCTGCTGCCGCTGCGGCCGCGGCCGCTGCCGGGGAGTCAGACCCTGCGCCTTCCATTGCCACATTGCGCGGGAGTCCCGAGGTCTCTGCGGCCGCCGCTGCCCACATCCAGTTCTCGGGAGGGCGAGAGCCGGCGCGCGGAGCCAGCCTGTCCTTGGAGCGCTCGCGCGGCGCTTCTCGCGGTCCCCAACTCCCCCTACCTGCCCCCCGCCCCGCGCCGCGACCCCTTCACTGCAGAAAACGCCAGCAAATCCCCGCCGCTCCCGCCGGCCTCGCTGGCTCCTTAGGCGCCTCCCGGGTCGCCCGAGCGGTCGCGGAGGGCAAACGCAGAGTCGCCGCCGCAGGGTCCGTGGGTGCCCGGCGGGTCTCAGCGCTGCCGGGCCGGGGCAGCCGCCGCCGCCGATGCTCCCGCAGCGGCTGCTGCTGGCGGTGGCGGCTCCTGAAGCTGCTGCTCGGGCTCTGGCTGCTGGGTGCGCGGTGGCTGCTCGATCCCGGACTCTGCTTTCTTGTGCTCCTCACCGACCCGCTGGACCATTCTGCCCCCGTGCAGCGCGCCTCTCTCGCTCCCGGGACCTGGGGACTCCGCTCTGTGTGTGTGCAGCGGGCAGCGGCCGCAGCAGCTCCTTGATTCAATAGATGAGATGGAAGAAGAAAAAAAAGAACTCTCTCCATTTGGAGAAAGAGGAGGAGGAGGGGAGGGGGTGGAGGGGAGAGAGCGAGCGAAAGAGAAAAAGGCTGGAGCTCCCGCCCCTGGGGCTGTCAGATGGCTTGGGTTTCTGCGACGCGATTGGCTCACGGAGGGCAGAAATTACTCAGCAAACATGACTATTATTAGCTGCTTAGCAACAGCTCACCAAAGTAGAGAGACCACCCAGGTAGGCAACCCCAGTGTGTGCATCCCCGGCTTCGGGGGGAGCCTCCGAGAGCGCCAACCTTCTCGCATGCAATACTTCCATTAAGGAATGTTCCCCCCTCCCTTTCTTTTTTATTCCTTTTCTTTTCAACAGTATCTTCTTTTTGTAGACGCCTTTTGAGCGCGCGCGCACACACACACACACACACACACAGACACAAACACCCACAAACATTTGCCTCGCGATAGACACGGGGGAAAATGTAATATTTTTTTAAGCGCTTAAACAATTTCTGAAATTCCTCAAAGAAAACCCTTTCAGAGGCACCTTGGCCTCAAGCTACAGCAAATACTGGGAGGTCCGGCTTGAATTCCCAGGCCTGCACCAATAATGACAGGGTGGTGGATAGTGCTCCAGTACGTGCCAGATTTTTTTTCCCCTCCTCTCTTTTCTTTTATAACTAAAGAGAAGACTTAGGCTCTCGCAGCGAACAACGCCTAGCATTAAGATAAACAAAATGGAAAGTTAAAGAGGAAAGTAAGGCCGTTGGAAAAAGAAACCCTCTGTTAAAATCCATTCCTCCCCCACCCCACCCCGCCAAAAAAAAAAAAAAAAAAAAACCCACGGCAACACAGCCGTGGTTTGAAGGAGGCCGTGTATTATAAACGTGGAACCCAGACACCGAAGCATTCTCAGGGAGGCAGAGGCGTTTTTATTTGAATCTTTAATGGGACATAAGTAACAGAGAAACAACAGAATCCTTTTAACAACCCGGAAAAAAGGAATTGTTTCCTTGAGAAAGAAAAGTTTTTCCTAACTATTTTGGCTTTATTTGGACTTAGACCCCCCCCCCCCTTTTTTTATTAACCACATGCCCTTATTTATTTAAAGTCTGTTGTAAACTTTTCAAAAACTAGTACACGTCCTGTTATATTTAATAATAGCGTGACGTAGGGGAGAATAAAGGCTTTGATGTTGGATTCATTCGAAACAAATTGTGGGCTGATTGCGAGGACTCGTCCGGACGCTGCGGCCAGTGTCACGCAGACATCCCGGGGCTTCGCTTCCCGTGGAGAGAAAACACGCAACTCTTTGAGGCGGATCCTGGGGCTGAGTCGAATCAAACTGTACACATAGCACCGCTTGTTATTGAAAAATAATTTTTTGGAAAGTGGTGTTTGTTTTTCTTACGTTTGCAAGTTAACTTCGTCCCTCAGATAGGGTCCAGACCCACAAATCCTCGACTCTGCCTCATTTTAGTATTTGCTTTTTCTTTTTTAAAAACGTCGTTGAACTGCAGGGGGACCCGTGGCAGCAAGAAGCCGACTGAAGCCGTGAAATAGGGTCGTGTGACTTTAAGATGCACACGGTGTGTGTTCATTGAAAAAAAAAAAAAGAAGAAGAAAGGAAAGAAAGAAACCCAGATGGAGAGAGAGGAGGAGGAGGAGGAGGAGCGGGGGGGCGGAGCCCACGCGGCCACGTGACCCAGGGCCGGGCCGGCGCGCGCTCGGCGGCCTGGAGGCCTCTCGGGCGCGCGCGTGTCCGGATTCGCGCGCGCCCGAGCCCCGGGACTCCCCGCGCCCGCGCGGCCCTGGCCGAACAGGTAGGGGGTCGGTGCGCGCTGCTCGCGCCGGGCGGGCTCCCCGGCTCGGAGCTGCCTCCGGAGGCCCCGGGAGGAGCGCGCGCACCGCCGGCGCGGACGGACGTGCCGGACGCGCCGTAGTACATTCCTGAAGGCGGTCCGGCCCCCGCTCGCTGCCCAATGCGGGCGCGCTCTCCCCGCGGCCGGCCAATGGCTGAGCGCGCGGCCCCGGTCCCATTCACCCGCCCCGCGGCCGGGCCGGCCCGGAGAGGGGCTGCGGCGCTGCCGGCCGGCCACCGGGGCGGCTCGCGCGGCTCCCGCGGGGGGCCCGTTGGCCGGCCCTGCCCGCCCTCTTCCTTCCTCGTCAGCGGTCCCCTCCCTTCTTCCTTCCCTCTCCCTTTCCTAGCTCTTCTCCGCCCCCCCCCCCCTCGCCGGGTCTCTCTCTCCTCCCTCCCCAGCCTCGCCGCAGTCCCTCCAGCTTTCCTGCTTCCCGGTGGCGCCGGGAGACCCTGCCTCCTGAGCTGGAGCCGGCAACACGTGCGCGGCACCCTGGGCGGGGCAGGGTGCCCGGCGGAGCAAAGACACAAAGAGGGAAGTGTCCGGGGTGTTCGCGGGATCGGGAGGCGGACCGGAGCCCCCGGCCAGCGCGGAAATTCAAACCGCGGAGCTCCGCGAGAGCACGTGACCGTGTGCTGCCGCAGCCCCAGAAGGGAAGGCGAGCCCTGTCCAATGGAGATGGTACTGCGCGCACTGATGAACAATATCGCAGGAGAGTTGGGCTCAATTATAGCAAGGTTAATCTTTGAGCAAAATGCTTACCTGCATTATGTTTGGTAAATAGCTAAAAGCAGGAACGGAGATTTAATGTTCTAGCTTTTTTTACTGAATGGTTCTGCAGAGGTTTCAACTCAAAAACCATTTAGTGCTTATCGCTGAAAATTATTTCTTTAAAGACTTGGAAGTGGTACCCCTGTCAGTTTTATATTTGAGGTGTGCTGTATGACCAGGGAACCGTGCAGCCAGAAGGTTGCTATGTTTGTCTTTTCAAATTTCTTTGCAACGTTTTAGACCCAAATATTAGGGGTCTTTTTTTTTTCTGCCAATCTTTTATTTACAGCAATTTTAATATAGCTACTTGGCTTGTGGGATTCTAAGATGAAATTATAGGCCATATACACCTCGCGGCTCCCATTACTCTTCGCACGCAGCTGCATGCCCTCTCCTTCCCGCTGCGGCTCCCAGTGTACCATTTCAAGGCAAAGCCTCTGGCATTCGGTCTCATTTCCCTCGGTCCGACTTAATTCCTAAACGTTTTAAACATTGATCTCCGGGGTTTTCAGCGCCCTGAGCCCCCTCACCCGCTGTTTGATAGGTTAACTTTTCAGCATCTCAGACAATGGTCCCGGCCTGTAAATTCTACCCATCGGTTCCAAGACTGAATCCCCAGCCTGGTCTCTAACAAGCGCTATCTTAATCTCCCCACCCCCCACCCGCCGCTTCCCCTGTGGTCTGCTTCTTTCATACACAGAGATGAATTACTCTGAGGATCTAATTGGCCTTGTTTCTGTAACGTTTTAAGAAAGGGAAGAGGAGCCTGCTCGACTTGGGTGGTCAGGGCTGAGGCTGCCCCCAATTTGCCTCATTGCTGATGCATGTGAGTGCGACATTCCCAGCGATAATGTTGTTCCTAACCAATCTGCCCTTATTTACATTTGTAAGCATTGTCGCCTTTAATATGCATGCCCTGTGCAGGGGACTGCTGCGCCACACCGGGTTTGTTAACTTCAACTAACCACGAGGATTCCCCGGACCTGGGGTAGCTGGAGGAGCCAGGCCTGCAAAGGTGTCTGCTGGCTCCCCTCCTGAGCTACCAAGTAAGCGAGAGCTCTGGGCCTTCTCCACCAGCTGGAGCTGCTGGCTCTCTTTGGAGCCGCAGTTGAGTGTTCAGTCTCCCCTTTCCAGGCAAAGTTCTTCTCAGTGCATCAGTTGTCCTGTTGGCCTCCCCATCACCATCCAAGACTTTATTGGAGTCTGTCGCTTTCCAAACAGATTCCTTAAACTCTTAAAATATGATTCACTCATCTTCTTTCTCTGCTCCAATACTTCAAATGTCCAGAGCCACGCCACACATATCTCAAAAATGACATCTGATTATCCCCATGATGGGACTGAAATAAAACATCTGCCCTTTGTGTTTGGACATTCCAATGATAAGCAGTTTGGGGAGCTGGACTTGGTGGAGTAATGAGAAACCACAGTGAGATTTATCTTTTCACTGGCTGCTCATTTCTAACCAAATGGGTCTTTAAAATCTAATATAACTTAACTCATTTTTACCAAGTACAAATGGATAAAAGAGATGGATAAAAGGGTGAATGTATTCTGGTAATTTGACCATTGGGTGATATTATAATTTTGTCTCCCAATTATAATACTCTTCCACAAATGCAAAGAATTGCAAACATTACATTAAGTCCCACAGTATTCCTGTTGAGACAATGAAATAGGGAATGGAATGGGGGGGGGGTGCTGATGTAATATTCTGTTTATAGATGGAGACCCCCAGGATGGGCCTGAGCCTGAGCAGTTCAAAGCAGGTACCTTTGTAAGAGCTGAGTCTTGATTCAATTCAAGCTGGTATGCCACCATACACCACATTTTTTGGCTCCCTAAGAATGTCTTATTATTTTCACATTGTCAGCTTTTATATTTACTTAAAAGGTGATGGTAGAAAATGAGTCTAAAAGGTTTGGGGTAAAGGGGGGATTCAGCAGCCACAAAATGGAAAACCAGTAAGCATGGCTCCCCTTCCCTTTCTCCCATCCACCTTCTGTTTCCTCCCCTGTATCCCCCTCCCCAGAACGGGAGGAAAGGGAATAGCTCTAGCCAACTTGTCAAAATAATGCTGCTAATTACCCCTGATCTCCTTTAATGGGAAGCTGCTCCCAATCCCACAAAGGAGTAAATGAGGGGTCTACAGCATAAACCCAGGAGCACTGGCATTTTTTGAGCTTATAGTGAGCTAGGGGTGGAGGAGGGCTGGCAGAGGGGAGATGTCCTGAGAAGGTCCCAGAAATCTCCACATTTATTACTCCAGGTTCAAATAAGAGCTTGAAAAAGGGAATTAGACTTTATGCAATGCCAAAGCTATTGGTATTCTCTTGCTGGGAATGTCACCAAGTGCAGAGAAAATGTTCAGAGCTTACAATGAACTCGAAAGAAAACATAGCATGGACCCTTCTACTGATTTCCTCCCTTGTTTAAATTTCTTCTTAGCCACATTCCTTTAATGGATAGAGATATATTTTGGGCAGACCCATGCTTTGAACACTTCTTTCTCCATCTCTCTCTTGCCTCATCTCTATCTCTGCATGTAATACATCTATATCAAGCTTTACATTTGGCAGAAGGCACACCATTCATTTCTGTGCTCTCTGCCATTGGGTCTTGCATGAATAAGAAGCTGAGCAACATGATCCCTTTGACCCACTGCTGGAGCAACAAATTTATTAGAGATATAGGCATGAGAAATAAAAGGGAAGTAAAACAATTCCAGCTTATTGTGTGTCTTTCTTTCATACTGCTAATCCGGTTTACACATCACGCCTACATGTCTCAATAGGGCTTTATACACTGTGGCAGAGGCGGGAGAAAATAAAAGGTATGTGTGTGTGTGTGTGAGAGAGAGAGAAAGAGGGAGAGAGAGGGAGGGAGAGAGAAGAGAGAGAAATAAGGATAAAAAGGGAAGACATTTTAATCCACATTGATTTGGCTTGTCAGTTTTTCTATCAGTAAAAAGTTGAAGACATTGGTAAAAAAAAAAAAAAGCCTTTTTCTCTGCATAAAATAGCTTCAAATGATGCTATCCCCCATTCAAATAGCTTTTTGGATTATGACTAGAGTGTCCAGAAATTAGATACACTTCTTAGGTAAGTTTAAAAAGACTGTAAAAGTCAAAGTGAGAATGGGTGGGTCTATTGATGTCCACCTTGAATCAACATTTTAATACAAAAAGATCTTGAACTCAAAGGTGTTTTACAGCCTGTGGAAGGAAGTGGGGTGACAACTAGAACACACACAAATGCACAGCTGAAAGCCCCATGTTCTACAACATGGCTACACAATGCACCTGAGGCAACAGTTTATCCTGAGGTGCCACCCAGAAATAATGTTACAGTAACAAAGGATAACAACAAAAAGCATTGTCTTTCTTTGTGGAGACAATTAATTGCATGTTGAACTACTGGAGCGACCCCTGCCCCCCCCCTTCAAATAATAATAATAATGAAGAAGGAGGAGAAGAAGAACACAGAATGCTGACAAGGGACTATTGTAGTAGTTCAAGACCTCAGTTATCCAATTTTTAAATATTTAGAACCACCCATGTGGGTCTTTATTATTTATATATTTCCCCTCCCCAGGGCAGAAGGAAGGATAAAAGGGAAAAAGATGCTTTTCTCTCACAAGTCCAGGAAAATAGAGGTCCCTGGGTGTCTTCCATAGACAACAGTCCATATGGTTTTTCTTAGGTGACAGAAATTTACATCTGAAAACTCTGGACGTAATGATGGGCCATACACTGGGAGTCACTTTAAACATCAACCTAAACACCTGGAGACGCAGCACATGTCACCCCAGAGGTACAGTCTCTGGAGGTCCTGTGGGCCCAGTCCAAAGGGCACAAGGTCTAAAGGAGTTTGGGTCAGTCCAGCCACCCCAGAGCCCCTCTCAGCACAGGCCTGGCGGTCCTCTTTGATGGGTGGCAGGCATCAGAACGCCCGATTCCATGAGTAAAAAGTCAGCACACACCCATCTCCTACCCGTGGCCCCTTCGTGAACTCTGAAATGCTCCTCTGGCCCTTTTCCCCACCAATGGCGGCGGGGAGAGGGATGCTTGAGGTCCAGGTTTGAGTAAGGTGCCTCTCTCTCCTAGCCCTGGGGTCCAGGCCCAGGTGCCAAGAGCGTGCGCCCATCTTCTCCAGCAGGTCTCTAGCAGGCAGGTCTCCACCAGCTCCCCTGAGACCACAGCACTCGCTCGGGTGCGCGCGCGCGCTCAGCCGGCGCCCTCCCCCAGGCGCTGTCACTCTCTCCGCACTAGCCCTTCCATCCCAGCTCTGCCTCCACTGGCGACTCAGTAGTCACCACCAGGCTGAGGAGCGGAAGCCAAGGTGGCGACCCTTTCAAGCGTGCAAATGGGATCCCAGGCGACCCCCTCCGTGAGAATTCCCCCAGAAGCCGTTCCCCGGCCTGCCGCCCGCAGCCCCCTCCCCGCCCCGCGGGGCCGCGTCGGGGGGCGGGGGCCCGGAGCGTGCGAGCCAGCGAGCGAGCGTGGAGACGCGGGGCCGACTACTGCTCCCCGGCGGCGCAGCCCACCCAGCCCAGCAGCCCCGGCGCGCCGCCCGCCCGGCCCTCCTTCCGTCACGCGGGGCGCCGGGTCCCGCAGCGCCGCGTCCCCGGGGCGCGCGCCGCGCGAGGGCGAGGTGGTGGCGGCAGCGGCTGCACTCACCATAGCGGGCCGTCAAGCCCTGCCCAGAACGCGGGTGCCGGTGGCGCGGACTCGGGGCTTGGGTTTCACATCAATTCCTTTTTGCCCGGTGCCCCCTTTTCTGGTCTGCCGCTCCTCCGTCTGCTCCCCGTCTTCCTTCGTCTGCCCCTAGCCTGGTCCCGGAGGGTCTCTTTGTCTTCCCTGTCGTGTTTTCCTTCGTCTCGGTCTTCGTCTTCTCCTCCTCCTCCGTCTTCACAAAAAGAACGGAAAGTGTAAAAACCCCGGCGCGCTGGGCCGCCGGAGGCTTTCGGCGGAGTGCGGCGCGGACTCACAATTACAAGCCTGTTTCTATTAAGCAGTTCCATGGCCCTCGGCGTGGGTGGTCTGCCGCGCCATAGGCAGGACCTGTCAGGGTCACGTGACAGATCCGAAAACTTTACCCCTTTACAATAAACTCAAGGAAAGCAAAGTAAACTCGAGGAACGTGCTATCAGCACAGCCCTCCTGGGTAAACAGGCGCTCCCCTCCCCGCCTTCCTGGGAGGCGCCCAGCCCGGCGAGCTCCGGCGAGCCCCGACAGCCCCCTCCCCGCCCCCAGCGGCCGCGTCTGCGG
The DNA here is from genome assembly GCA_007922815.1 of Macrotus californicus. NCBI lineage: Eukaryota > Metazoa > Chordata > Mammalia > Chiroptera > Phyllostomidae > Macrotus > Macrotus californicus. The sequence goes on from VMDR010002182.1 coordinate 86,118, forward strand.
TGGGCCCGCTGGGCCTGGGGTCTCCGCCCGCCACCTCGCCTTCCCACCTTGTGTTCCCCCAGCCCCACACCTTCTTGGGAAACATTTAGCCATTTACCTGACCCCCAGAAGTGGGGGTATTGGGGACCAGGGAAGCTCATTTCAGCATCCCCTGCACTCTGGGAAATGCGAGGTGCCTGGAGTCCTGCAGAGGGACACCACCGTTCCTGTCAATTCTCAAGCCCTTTCCTTCTCGCGTTCCCACGGAAGCCCTGAGAAGCTGGGAGCATTCTGGTTGACAGGCCCACAGGCTGACAGGGAGGCAGGGAGCCAGGGAAGCCGGGCAGATAACAAGAGCCTCCCCGGGGAAATGTTCAACGCACCAAGAACTATGTGGATTCGTGTTGTTTCTGTAGGAGGTTCCTAGGAAGCCGCAGCTCGGAAGGGACCTAGGTGGAGTCCCGTGGAAACCAAGATTGGTAGCTGGCCGAGGAGACTCTAATTGATATTTGCTCTTTTTTTCCCCCTTCCAATTACTGTGGTTTTGGGGGTATGCCACCCAGATGCTCCCGCCCACGTTGCTTTCCCAAATGAAGCAAGATTGGGTGATTGGGTTAGTTGGAAGTGCTGTGGGTCAGTGCACCCCGGCGCTCAGCCTCTTTGCCCTCAATGGAAAAGACCCTGTTTAACGTCGTATCTGCTCAGACCTGCAGGATGGGCGTTGTTGTAAATGGACCACATGATGAATAAAGATGAATCACTGCTTCGGGGAGAGGTAAGGTGATGCATGGAAACTATCAAGAGTTAACTAGCTGGTCCTCAAGTGAAGCCTTGTCTCACCTTATTCAGGGCTGACAGTGTGATTAGGTGTGTGTTTTCTGTTTGCTTGTGCATGTATGTGTACACATGTTATTAAAAACAACAACAACAGCCCTCGGTGTCACAATTTATCCCCCTCCCCCAAAGATGTGCTGTTCTTTAATAGGGTCATTTGAGTTTGCCGAGTGTTTGTGTTGGGACAAATTAAGTAATTAAACATTGGAATTCTGGGCAGCCCTGTAAATTAGGCTGGTCCAGAAAATCATTTCATACCAATTTACTTTAGTGAAAAATAGTCACAAATGGATATTAGCTGAGCATGGATCCTAAGAGTCATAATAATTGGAAAAACAAACCCACTAATATTTCCCTCAGAAGTACTACATTCAGTGTCATATCAAAGGACTCAATTCATACCCTGCTATGAGGTTGGGTGGGGTGAGGAAGAAGGTGTAAATACATCTCCAAATAGAGTAGTCTAGAATATGAAAGAGAAGGAGGGTAAGAAAGAAGAGAAACGGCTTAGCAAAGCACATTTTAATGGCCCACACTATGAAGGGGCTAGTGTCTGAAAGGGAAAATTATCTTCTACTCTTCAAGGTTCTTCTGGCTGGATGAATAATCAGACGAGCAAGAGACAGATTAGTAGAAGAAAACAAATGAAAGATTAGTACTTGTTTATCCTGTGTGCATGCGAGAGACCCAGGAACACTGAGTAACTTGTCAAAATGGTGGAAGCCATCGCCTTAAATACCTCTTTCAACTAAGGACAAAAGATTTTGGGGATGGAGAGTCTCTTATGGGAGGTTACCAGGAAAAGCCCAGAAAACAAGGGTAAGAGTGTTACGCAGATTTAAGTCCCTGCCTTCTCCGTGGATAGTGAAAGCAGGCCAGGTAGAGTGAGGGAGAGCCCTTACTCTCCTTAGATGGAGATTTCCCTTAGAAAAGTAGATGTCTTTACAAAGGGGAACTTCTATTTGGTTTTTAGAGCTTCTCCCAGGAATGCTGTTTCTTGAAATTAAGCTGCCGAAAGTAATCCTTATTCCAGAGTGACAGATTTTGTGGTGGCAACCTCTCCTTCACTAGTTTTGTGGGCATCTGCTTCTCCTGTAAAATGAAGACCTGATGCAAGCACACTTGGTCCCATGCTCCTTGAGTGTGGCCAAGGCTGATAATCAGGGGTGGACCAGGTTCTGTGGGACCAGAGGCTGAGTGCAGATTGGGAGGGGGAGGCTTCTTTAGGAACTCAAAATGACAAACACAAAATCAAGTCTAGGAACTTGGGAGGGAGCTGGGCAGTGAGGGGCCCTGAAGCTGCATGGGCCACCTGTCAAGTCAGCCTCTTTATAGTGCAGAACAAGGGGATTGCAGAGCTATTTAGACTTGAGGTCTTGCCTCCATTGGTTAAGACTGAGTGTGTTCACATTACATCATATTTCAGACAAATGCTTTACAGTTGGCAGCAAAGATGGAAACATTCTCTCCGAGAGCTGCCTATCCTTCACCTTCCTCTGAAATCAGTTGTTGAAAACGATAGTGCTGTGCCTCTTTTCCTCCACCCTTAGATGCTAGAAATGCTAAATTGTCAAGTGGGGGATGTTCCCCGGTGCCCAGAGCGCCATGTGTCGTGACCTTCTGGCATTTCTGAGACTCCCCACCAGGGTGGGCTCCTTCTCATCAAACATCTGCCTCTGCCCTTCTAGCACTGCTTATGCCTCATCCCTTCCTGCAAAATGGTAACTGAGCAAACCAGGGCTTGGCCACGTGGCACCTTGACACATGACCCAACAATCAGTGTTGAAGGAAACAGATTCTTATTAACAATATTCCAACCCCAGGGGTGGGGGGAGGGCTGAGAGCACTCCTGCTCAGAGCCTTCCTCTCCCACAAGAACCATTCCTTCCCTTGTTCCCCAAAAGACTACAAGCCAAAATCATGCCCAGAAGTTCCCCATTTCCTTATCTGTTCCTAAGTTGGCTGCACAAACAGATCTCTGTCCTCTCTGGAACGTGCACTCACGGGTTCAGAGTCACATCCTCTTGTAGTAGCTCTCTCCTTCAGGATCTGGGGTACGTTGTCCTCAGCCTCCATGTAGTGGTTCAGGAAAACATGTGCTGTGTTACAATGGATCATGGTAGAGTCCAGGGAGGCACATGTCCCAAGAGTGTGGCTTCTCTGGACGTCCTTTAGAAAAGCCTAAGTACACAACTCAGCTTTCCTGGTCACAGTTCAGCTCCAAGCAGCTCCCATGAACCTGTGCTTGGTCAGGCAGGTCCCTGCACAGCCCCATCAGCTCTGCCACAGTCTTCTGTAGTCTGGCTTCTCAGCAGGCTTCCTTTTTCTTACTCCAGACCTCATGGCATGCTCTTACTCCAAACCACGTGGCTTCCCCCTTGCACACCAGATCTTGGGACAGACCTCCTTCTCTTTCAGTCCACCTTCATTTTAAAGGCTTGGCCCTGAACTTCCTGTGTGACCTCATATCTGTCCCCTCCTATGGGGTGTTAGTGTCCACCAGTTTTGCCAGTCCCCCCTTATCTTTTACCTTCTTTTGGCTGCCAGTTTTAGTCAAGGCAAGAGTTCCCAGTCACACAGGGGCATCTGGGGCGGGCCTCTACCTCCTCTGGCTGTGTCAGGAGTCACTACATGCTCTTTAAGTCACTTACACCTTTCACCCCGAGTGGCAGTCTTCTTCCCTTGAGGAAAGGCAAGGCTGTTAACTTGCCATTGTTATGCAAAGTACCTTAACCAGCATGGGGGATGCCCTTTGCCCAAGCAAGGGTTGTGAGGGTATGCTCCGCTATTTTCAGGAGACCCCTGCTCTGCACCCCATTACAAAACCAGCTCCAGTGCTGTCCAGTCTGATTGCCCACTTGGCAGGAAGGTGTCAGTGACTGACAAGGCTTCCAGGCAACAGCTCAGCTCTAGCCTACCCAGTCTGATAAGCCAACTGGCATCAGGTGTTAATAGCCGAGGAGACCACTAGACCATACATTTGCGAGTTTACTTGGACGTTTAGAGCCACACTCAGAGGAATAATTCCAAAGCTGGAGATTTCAGGGCCCTAAGGAGGACCAGATGGAAACACTTGGGGCATTGGAGACAATAGAGGGGCTTTTTGAAAAAGGTCTGAAAATAGACCACAGGAGCATGATCAAATGTGTCGATGGCCAAGGTCATCCCTCGCTCTGTCTTTCTGAATATCTGTTGTTACGTGAGACACATTTGATACCCCTGTTACACACACATTCCTCATTCTAGGGTTCCCTCTTCCCACTAAAGGTAGGTGCTTCAGCATTTTCCTCCAGCAACAGGAATGCTTCAAATGAATAATCGAGGGTTCACAAGAAACATTTGTCCACATTTGAGAAGCTTTCCACCTCCAGATGGACGCCGCTCTTGCACATGGCTCGTTGATACTAGACAGACAGATGGAGATTTCATACAGAGCAATGTCGCTCAATGTAGGGACTCCAGTTCTAAAAGGACAACCCACCCTCACCCGCTACCTCCTTCCCGTCAGGAGGAGAACCACAAGACAAACCAACTTGTAGAATTAGGGCTTGGAGGACCAGAGGGGTAAGAGATATTTAAAGGTGGTAGATTGGAATGAGGAGACTGAGTGAATAACTGAATTACAATGGTAAGATGCACTGAAACCGTAAAAGGAGAATTGTTTAAGCAAGAAGAAGTAAAACAGGATTACAGAACAGAAGAACGTGAACAAAAAGCCTGGGAAACAAAAGGGTGAAGTGAAACCTGGAAAGTCATAAACCAAAGGCTCCAGGGAACCCCAATACCAGGCATGGGGGCCCAGGGAGGCAGTGTAACATTCAAAGATGAGACGACAATCTCAGGACAAGAAGACAACGGGGTGAGAGGGAGGCACTTGTGGAACTTTCTACTTCAAAAAATGAAACTTACCCAAGGTGCTTGCTCTTGCAGCTGGTGTCCACATAGGACCCCCTCCGAGGAGATGATCCCTGTGTGTAGGAGACCTGCAGGGCAGCCTTGCCAGTGAAGCACATCATAAGAAAAGGCTGAAGGAGACCGAAACTGTGGGACACAGGTGTGGCTGGGCTGGCTGGTGGTAATGGTGATGTGGTAGGGTCACAGCCAAAAGAAACAGCTTATTGCCATCAAGCAGGTCAGAAAAATCACCACAAAGTTCTAATTGTACCTAAGAGGGCTGAAAAAACTATTAAGTGCAGTAAACAGAAAGGAGCAGTCTGTCTGATAAAAAATACGGTTCACACAATTGGCATGGGCTCAGGATTCATCATTTGTCTTTCTTAAGATCAGTGGGAAAGGTGCAGAACAGAACTTCACTTACTTTAGCTGTGTGAATACAAATTTGGAGGAGGGAGCCAAATTTCCTGTCCACTCTCAGTGAAAGAGGCTGTGAAGCAAAGGCTCCCTGTGAGTGAGATTTGGGGGGGAGGTTTGAGGTGTGACGGGGAAGCTGAAGCATCCTTGAGCCCTGTCCTTATGCTGTGTTCTGGGCCACTCAGCAGCAGGCAGGGCCTGTGGGTGGCTCTGAAACCCCCCATGGATGCACTCAGTGCCACTCCTACTTGTGAGGCACACCCTTCTGAAGAGATTGGACCAGGAAAGGATGTGTGCTTTTGTTTCCTAGCAGCAGCCCCCACGGTAGGGGGAGGGGGGGAGAGGGTGGGGTAGGGGGAGGGAGAGAGAGAGAGAGAGAGAGAGAGAGAGAGAGAGAACATTAATCAGTTGTTTGTTGCCTCTGGGGATCGATCCTGCAACCTAGGTATGTACCCTGCCTGGGGATTGAACGGTGTATGGGCCAATGTTCCAACCAACTGAGCCACCTGGCCAGGGCCAAATTTCCTTTTTGTCAGGACACTGGTCATATTGGATTAAAGCCCACCATATGACCTCATTTTTACTTAATACCTCTTTAAGAACCTAATCTTCAAATATTGTCACATTCTAAGGTACTCAGGGTTAGGGCTTCAACATATGAATTTAGGGGGATACAGTTCATCCCATAACGGCACCCAAATATTGAAAGGGGCCAGCTTGGGTGTGAAGGGCAAGTTCCTCTCTATGCCTGTGATGCTCAGAGGGAGCAGTCAGGTTGGACTGGAGCTGGTCCTTCTTGGCTTTTCAAGCTGAGAGGACCGGATCTGCTATGCCCAGAAACCCGCCCACAGCACCGTCACAAAACTGACACTGGGTGACACATTTCCTAGGTGTGCTGCTGGTCTAAATGGTTGTAGGCACCCAGTAGAACACTTTTTTGCCTGCAAAGAGTGAACATTGCTGGGCTAATTATAATTCTGCCTTTTTTATTTATTGCAGTGAATTCCTTCGGGGAATGGTTTCCAAGTCTGGCTGCTCATCAGGATCACCTGGGGAGTTTAGAAACAAAGATTGAGAAAATAAAAATAGATTCTCTGATCCCATCCTAGAGCTACAGAATCAGAATCTCAGCCCTGGGGAAATGAGATTTTTTCCAAGAGAATCCCTCTAAAGCAGGTACAGTAAAATGCTAATGGTACGATCTAGATGTGGGTATTCACTGTAAAAATTCTTCCAACTTTGCTGGATGTTCAACTTTTTGTAATAAAACGAGAAGGAAGGATACCCTGATGTTCAAGTAGATATGCAGACCTAAGGACCCTGTGGCTAATTTACATCTGTTGTCAATATTCTCCTTGTGACGGTGCTTGTCAGGTTGCACCATTGTCCTTCATCCATCAGATGAAAGACCTGTGAGCTTTGCTACACGCATAGTCCTCTGTCAGGTGCCGGGGACTGCGGAGTGAAAACGCCATCTTCTTTAAAAATACCATGAAATACCAAGTCATACCTTACCAGGTGGGCGAACTTTAAAAGTTTGAACATGGCAAGTGTGAGTTAAGACTGTGAGACGATGGGAACTTTGGGGCACTGCTGGTTGGAGTGTAGGTCGGGTTAATCACTTTAGGAAAATCATTGGACATTACCTAAGAAAGGCTGAATGCTACGCCCAGATGTATTTCTAAGAGAAACATGAGGCTCAGGAAGTGCGTTCAAGAATGTTCACAGCAGCATTGTGTGTAGTAGCAGAAAACTGGACATGACCAAAATGTCCATCAAAGCAGAAAAGATCAACAGAGTAGAGAATTTACATGATAAAATTCTGCCAAGAGGTGAAAATAAATGAGCTATAGCTACCTTACCGCAACATGGATAAATCTTACAAACATTATCTTGGGTGAAATACCTGCATCAGAAGGAACTCATAAGAATGCACATGTAAACTCCATTTACATATGTACTGATAAAGAAAAGCAAGAGCATGAGTAACCCATTCAGGGAAGCAGTTAACTCTAGGGGTGCAGGAGGCAAAAGGATTGGGAACTTCAAAAATAATTCATTTTACTGTAGTGTTGTTTTTTTTAATGTCCATACAGGTGTTAACTGGAGAAAAAAAAGCCAAAGTGAGAGGTAACAAGTGCTTATTTGAGGTCCAAAAGTATAGCTATTTGTGAAGCATTGATTCAAGCAGAAACCCAAATATTGTCCTTCTTAGGAGGCAAAGGCAAAGGGTATTTATGAGAAAGGGAAGGGGAACAATGACATCGACATTTCTATTGGCGCACAAGAGCTAACATAGGAATGCCTCTTTAACTTCCAGTCCAGCAGTCATAGCGAGCAGTTGCTCTGGACACAGCACTGGTTTAGGACCTGTCCGGACGCTGTTTTGCCCCGTTTCAACATCCCAAAGGTTTGAGGGGTCAGCAATGCAAGGTGGTCCTCTGGAATGGCTGCTCTGACTCCACTTTAACGTGGCTCTGATTACATTATTTTTCACTCAGGTGATAAATACACTTTTGAATGTATAATCTACTTCATAATAGAAACATTTTATTAAAGGTATCCTCGTCCTAGAGACACGTGTAGCTTAGTGGGGTGTGAGGAAGGAATAAGTGCAGGTTGTGTGACAGATGGAGGAGCCATGGAGCACAGGGGGTATGTGCCTGAGTCCTGTTTCCTGAGAGGGTGGAGGCGGGGATGCTGAGGAGAAGCAGAGGGACTGTCTATTGAGTCAAAGAGAAAGAAGGGCATTCCTGGGGAAGGGGGCAGGGGAGAGCCAGAGGCACACAAGAGAAAATCCTGTTCTTAGAATCCAGGCTTCTACTTCTGCATCCCAGAGTAAGACTTCAATAATGATCTCCTCAAGGTGTTTAAATGATGCTCTCTTAAAATTCTGTGTAGTTACCATGATTTAAAACATTGCCTGAGCAGGTAATAAACATTTAAAGCCATTCTCCAATCATCCAAAACTTACACCTGTTGAAACGTAAATCAGAACCATAACAAAAGATCACTTCATATCTATTAGGGTGGCTGTTACCAAAAAGGCAAGAGAGGACAAATGTGAGGAAAGGGAGCCCTTTGGGAAGGCTGCTGGGAAGGCCACCGTGCTGCAGGCACTACGGAACACAGCATGGAGGTTCCTCAGGACATTAAACACAGGACTATGATATGACCCAGCAATTCCATTTTGGGGCATAGATCCAAAGGAAATGAAACCGTTATCTCAAAGAGATATCTGCACCCCATGTTCATTGCAGCATTATCCACAAGGGCTAAAATATGGAGACAGCCTAAGTATCTGCCAGTGGATGAATGGACGAAAAAACATGTTGTATATGTACACAATGGGATACTACTTAGCCTTTACAAAGAAGGAAGTCCCACTATTTGCGACAACACGGATGGAACTTGAGTGCTTTATGCTAAGTGAAGTAAGCCAGATAAAGACAAATACTGTGTGAATTTTTTTTAGAAAGTCAAACTCTTAGAAACAGAGAGTAGGAAAGTGGTTGCCAGGGTCTGGTTGGGGGGGAATAGAGAGAGGTTGATAAAAGAATATAAAGTTTCAACTATACATAAGATGAATGATGTTTAACATAGTGAATATAGTTGATAAAACTGTATGATATAACTTACATTTTTTAACAGAGTGGAACTCAAATGTTCTCACCAAAAAAGAAGAAAAAAGTGGACATGTGAAGCGAGAGACGTGGTAATAAACTCCATGGGGCTACATTACAATGTACATGTGTATCAGATCATCATGTTGTACACTTTAAATATCTTACAATCTTGTTAGTAATACCTCAGTGACGTGGAAAAACACCAAAATTTACACCTGTTGAAATTGCATTCAAAGAATCTAACATATTCTTTGTTAAATAAATTTTCCTTTCTTGCGTGACAAATATCATATTGAAATGTCTGAGGATAATACGAACATATTTCTGGTTTTCCACGTGTATTGGTTCCCTGGGGCTGTCATAACAAAGCACCACACAGAAGTTGGCTTAAAGGAACAGCAGTGCATTCTCTCTCAGTGCTAGAGGCTAGAAGTAAAATCAGGGTATTGGAAGGGTTGGTTCCTTCTGAGAGTTTTGAGGGAGAGTCTGCTCCAGGCCTCTCTCCCAGCTTCAGGTGGTGGCTGGCCATCCTTGGTGTCCCTTGGCTTGTAGCTGCATGGCTCCCATCTCTGCCTCCGTCTTTGCGTGGCATTCTCCCTGTTTGTCTGCCTCTGTGTCTCCTGCTCTCTTCTTACAGGGACATCATATGGGATTAGGGGCCCACCCTGTTCTGGTGTGACCTCATCTTAACTGACTACATCAGCAACGACCATATTTCCAAGTGTCACATTCTGATGTACTGAGGGTTAGGAATTAAACATATTTTTGGGGGAACACAATTCAACCAATAACATCATGGGAGTTTTTTCAAAAGCAAGCACTTCAAAATAACAAGGAAGCTCTAATTTGCAGAGTAGGCACACATGGTTAGAGCAGTTACCTTGAACCCACTTAGGCACCATTAAAATAGTGTACCAGTTGCAAAAAGGAGAGACACATTCCATGTCTGATATCTGTGAAGACAGAGATTTGAGATTCTTGGAGTCTGTTTTCTGCCTCCCGCCTTCAACACCAACCGGTTACACTTTGAGCCCCTGAAACATGACCTCCCCCAGCTGACTCATGAGCCTTGCTCACCGCATGCACTGCAGCTGGCCACTGCTGTAGGGCACCCCGAGGCTGTGCTGCACTGTCGCCATGGAGCAGCAGGTGCTGGAGGCCTGTGGGAGCACAGTGGTCTGACCCCACTGCACTCCATTCCCTGAGTTCCTGCTACAGCTGCTTTGTGGCTGGAGACGCTGCCCTAGGGCTCCGGCCTCCTCATCCATCAGGGCTGCTTCGGGGCTGATGGATTGCTACGTTGACATACTGCTGAAGCTTCTTCGTGGCATGTTCACACAACCATATTGCAGCACCTGGTGGCAAAGTTCTGTTCTGTTTCTACTTCTCTGACTGTTCCTGCCCAACTTCCTCTGCTGGTTCCTCCTTTTCCACCTACTCCTGAGAGGTTGGTGTTCCCCAGGGCCCATTGCTGACCTCAGTTCCTCGCGTTGGCTTACTCTTTTACTGCTGTAGGTTGCACCGTGAGCTGCACGGGCATCTAAATTTCCTCCTTGGCCATTTACCCTGAGCTTCAGACTGTACCTGCATGGACATGGATGCTTCACAGGTGCCCCATAGTGAACACGTTTCTGCCCATCTTCTCCAGCTGAGTTCCTTGTTCCCTATTCCCTATAATTCCCACACCTGCTCTTCCCACTCCATCAGTGACTCTTCTATTCACAAGTTGGCCAGCCAAAAATTAAGCAGTACCTGTGATGGCTCCCTTTCTGTTACCCAAAGGAGTTCATCAGGCACCGTGTCCACATTCTTTGGTATGGTTTTCAAGGGCCCTGGTGAACTTGTCCATCTCCTTCCTCTCCAGCCATATCTCTCCACCCCTGCCCTCTTGCTGCCCTTCCTTAGCCGAGAACAGTTATGTGCAGCTTTCTGATTTCCTCACTCCTCTGTGCCTGTGCATTCCCACTTCCCCTGTCTGCTCTCTGTACCTTCTACCTCTACACACACCCTTCAAGGTGCAACTCAAATGTCACTTCATTGGCCCAACAGGTGACATTGACTCTGCATCAGGGGAACAGATGGGGTCACATGTAAGGTTTGCTCTTACACAATTTAAATCAGATATTTTTAGCCATCTTGATGTTATTAGTCATTAGTATAATTATTAGTCACTTTGGTATTAAATTCTAGAGAAGTGGTTCTCAAAGCGGGGTCCCTGCATCAGCCTCACCTGGGAATTTGTTAGAAATGCCAGTTCTCAGCCCTCTTCCCCCACCACCCCACCTTCTGAATCAGAAGCTGTGGGGATGTGGCTCAGCAATTGGTGTTTTAACAAGTCTTTCAGGTGATTCTGGTGCCTGCTAAACTTTGAGAGCCATTTGTCTAGATCTGGCCTCAAGGGAAAAGGAAGATGGAATTGTAGTGTGAATTTTGCTTCTGTAGTAGCCAATGGGGCTTCCCCTGGCCAAGACCTGCACCTGCTGTCTCTCTCCCAGGTATAGCCATTCATCTAACTGATTCACACATATGCTGAGATTGGGTTCTTACCCAGCAGACAGAATATAAAATACTTTCCAAATGGGACAGACATTGGTCTCAGTATCAGAAAGGTGGTGTTCATGGCTCAGACTCTTTTTTTTTTTTTTTTTCATTTCAGTGGCAGGGCTTTCCATGCTTCAAATTATTGGCCCAATATTTGATCCATTGCCTTTTCTGACCTCTCATTCCATGGCAAACTAGCCAGCATCATATGGCTGTCTCCCAAGGATACGAAAACTCAATGTCACCAAAACTGCCTGTATTTTCCTACCTCCACACCACTCACACTTGTCAGGTCCTTCTTTGTCCTCCTGCTTATCTTCTTGAAAAGGACCTAAAGACAGATTTTCCAAACAGAGACTGCTTTTAGAGCTTTATCTCACTTCTCCTAGTTATAGGAAAGTCAAATGGTTTAGTAAAATGGAACAGAGAATGCAGGACTAGATCCCAGTAAATACAGGAATTTCATATCAAAGGAGGTAATTTAATTCAATGGGAAATTGGATGGTGCTGACCTAAGTGAGTGTCTCCTGGAAGAAAATATAGCTGGACCCCTAACTCAAACATTTGCAAAAATAAGTTCTAAATGGAGCATTTTCATGAAAAAAGTAGAACAATAAAAATCATATAATTTAGAAGACATGAAACATGACCTAGGGACTGGGGAAACCTTTTTAACAGAGGTAGGAAATCATAGTCTATAAGAGAAAAGAAAAACATATTTTAACCAAAAATATTCAACATTTTTGAATGATAAAAACATAATAATTATGTTACTAGACAAATAAAAGCGTATAAATGCCAACCGAAAAACAGAGCGGTGGACAGTGTGGCAGACTGCAGAGCCCTGTGCAGAGGGGACAGCAATGACTTAGCTCCAGCAGATGGATTGTTGACATGCAGGGTTGTGGGAACAGTGTGGCTAGGTATCTGGTCCTTAGATTTTCTCATAACTCAGAAATTTTATAATTTCTATCTGATCTGTTTACTGATACTCCAAACTCAAGCTGTTAGGTGGAAATTATTATCATCTTGCCACAATATCGTTTCTCTCTCTCTCTTTGGCATCAATATCCACCCAAATCTGATACTTCATGTATATGTGTATTTTTTTATTCTTTTCTCTTGCCCAGCTCTATCCCTGCCCCCATTCAAGAAGTCACCAACTTGTCTCCATTCCACCTCTTCTCCCACAGTCATTTCTTTTTTTTTTAATATATTTTATTGATTATACTATTACAGTTGTCCCATCTCCTCCCCCCACCCCCCTCCCTGCACACCCCTTCCCTCCACACTCCCCCTCTTTAGT